>JACM01003262.1:0-14011 GCA_000787095.1 Periophthalmodon schlosseri
TTTTTTTTCTAATTTTGTCTCTCATAGCTGACGTGTACCTATGATGAATATTACAGACCTCACTGATCTTTTTAAGTGGGAGAACTTGCACATTTGGTGGCTGACGCTAAATACTTTTTTGCCCCACTGTAAATCTGTGTGTAATTATATCTCATGTTTTTCACTATGATTTAAATCAACTGTGTGCGAAAGTATCAGAACACAATACTGTGATTTGCCCATGTAACGAATTACATTTTCATTTGGATATTCAGTATCCTGTAATTAAATGGAGTTAATATGATTCAGATTTAGGAGCTGTTAAAATATTCTGTACTGCACTGAATCCCCTTGCACATGCATCCCTTCTTCTCCTTCTCTTCTCTAGCGCTTTGCCTCCCACTGATGTTTCTTCATTACGGTTCAACGTCTACTGCCGCACAGGCTTCTCAAGCCACACAGTTTACAGTGCTCGTGATTCCAGTCATGCTCACTCACACTATTCTAGCTTGTGCCGCTCATGCTATACCTGTTCATGCTAGCTGATGCTATTCCATCACATGCTAGCTTAAGCTGTCTCCACAGCTGCTCAGTTTGCTATCGCAGTATTTCGACGCCTGCTGTTTGCTCACACTATTTTAGCTCATGGTGCTCATGTTATACCGTTCATGCTAGCTGACATTATTCCAACACATGCTAGTTTAAGCTGTTATTAGCTATATTTTATTCAGTCTTTTCAACTCTGCTTATTTGCTCTATACGACATTTAGGCTTATCATCTCACACTAGATCAAGAAATGTCTAGTTTCTAGTGCTTATTTCATGCAGTTTTTAGAGGATATGTTGTCCTATGGAGGTACAGGTCTCTGTAGGACATGTCTTATGGAGACGCAGGTCTCTGTAGGACATGTCTTATGGAGACGCAGGTCTCTGTAGGACATGTCTTATGGGGACGCAGGTCTCTGTAGGACATGTCTTATGGAAACGCAGGTCTGTGTAGGACATGTCTTATGGAGGCGCAGGTCTCTGTAGAAGATGTCTTATGGAGGTACAGGTCTGTGTAGAACATGTCTCATGGGGGTGCATGTCTATGTAGGACATGTCTTATGGAGGTATAGGTGTCTGTAGGACATGTTGTCTTATGGAGGTGCAGGTGTCTGTAGGAGGCTCTGACTCTGTTTGAATGGTGTGTTTTCAGTTGTTCTAAAGCTCCAGTCACATATTTAGAGTGAGATTTGATTCCTGTGTTAGTCCTGATCCAGTTTTAGACAAAGCCTAGTTTGTTATGGCCCTAGGCCTTAAGTTCTTTTCATTGTCAGTGTTTACCTGTTATGTTTCGTGTGTGTGCCTGAATCTGTCCCTTTTCCCCATGAAATCCTGGCTGTGTGAGCCCTTGCTGACAATTGGAGGACTGTTTCCCAGCCTGGCCAATCATGTGGCTCACCTACAGCTGCCTCCTATTTAAGAAGATTCAGGACACCTGTTCGAGGCTACTGGCCTGTGTGTGTGGCCAGTATGCCATTTCGTATGTGTCTCTTTTGTTATGTCACTAATGTGAAAGTGATTTCGTTCTGAGACACTTGACTGTCAGTACTGACTCTGTGTTTTGTTATGTTGTCAAATTTGTGTCTTAGTTAAACTTTACCTTTTGTTACTCTTTTATTTAAAACCTTGCAAGGTACCTTCTGTTTAAATATTTTAGACCCCTTTTGTTTAGTTTACCCTTTACATCCGTGTTCATTAAATTTACTTCTTTACCATTTTTCCCTCTTGGTTTTTGTTATTTCCCTGACCCTAGATGAGCTGGGTCATAACATAGTTCCACTGTTCATACATGGCCCCAAATGCGAGCTGGTCTTCTGCTGTTTACCTGCACAGTCAAATGGCTATGAACATTCAATAATTTCATCAAAGATCATAAAAACTGTTTTCAATGATTTTTGAAGAAATTTGAATAAGAGGTTGATTTGTGAGGAACGGCCACCATTTGGCTATACTTAAACACTGGGTTTTTACAGAGTTTTTGGGGCCTTAAAACTATGGAAAAAAAACCAAAAACAAACATAAATCCAAAATCAAGTAAATCTTCATGTAAATGAGGTCGTATGGGATGTATATTTCATAAAAGATAGGAGTCTGACCTTTCATACCAAATTCATTCAAACTCCAAACACAGAAATGTAAGCAGGATTCACTCAATCCCATTGAAATGAATGGGAAAATGGCTGGGTCACTGTAACTTTAACATCAATTTTTGCTCTCATTCAAAAATCTGACAGTGCAGGCATTCCCCCAATCACACACCACTGAAAATATAGCTTGTGTGAAAGCCTCCCTGATGGAGGAATGGGGAATCACTAATAAGGTGACATGTATGGTCACTGATGGCGCTCCCAATATGGTTGCGTGTATGAGAGAGCTGAAGCTTCGGCACCATATTTGCATTGCACGCACACTAAATCTGTTAGTGAAGAAGGCACTTTACCAGAACCCTGTACTCTCTGGCATCCGGGCCAAAGCAAGGAAGCTGGTTGGCTTCTTTAGAAGCAGCACCACTGCTAAGGTATGGTCATTCCCTTTATTCCAATCTATAATAACACTAATAGTTTGTCTGTGTTCCTTCTGCAGTGATTTAATGGCCTACTCATCTGTATCTTTAAAGGAGAAGCTTACACAAGTGCAGCTACATCTGGGGATGGCAAAAATGAAGCTAATGCAAGAAGTGGAGACCAGATGGAACAGCACATATTTGATGCTGCAACGTTTGGTGGAGCTAAGGGAGCCAGTCAGATGGACAGCACATATTTGATGCTGCAACGTTTGGTGGAGCTAAGGGAGCCAGTCAGAGCAGCGTTAGCTGGGCTACAACATGACATCCCCATGATCACTTCAGATGAGTTCAACATTGTTGGAGGGTGCCTTTCTTTGCTGCCTCCCTTTTATGATGCCACTGTAGAGCTGTCGGCCGAGGAAAATGCGTCTGTCTCCAAAGTTGGCCCCCTAATGAAAATGCTGGAGCAAAACCTTCAGGAGGAAATGGTAAAGCCAGGACCTGCAGTGGCATTGGAAATGAGAGACCAGCTCATCAGGCAACTACGGGAGAAGCTTTATACTTTGCAGTCGATGAGCATCGTGTCCCTTGCTACACTCCTGGACCCCCGATTTAAAGTTATTGGATTATTGGACAAAAGCCATCGAAGCTCTAAAGCGACTGACCTCAGACTGTGTTACCATTATAAGAGCACAACAAAGCAGACAGGAAATCCCCCAGGTTTCTACCTCTCATGATGTCACTGGAGGTAATCTATTATTTTACATTTTGACATCAGTTACTCCTATACACTTACTAACATGATCTGTGGTTTCCTCTTAGGTACCAAACTGTGGCATCGTTAAGACACCAGTGTCGTGGAGGCAAGGAGGTCTCAAAATGTCACTGCAGATGCCACTGTGGAGGTCCAGCGATACCTTTCAGAGCTTAATATTGGAAGACTGGAAAACCCTATGGAGTACTGGGAGAGACAAAAACGACTCTACCCAAATTCACACAAACTTGCACTTGCCTTTTTGTGCACACCGGCATCTTCTGTGACTTGTGAAAGGGTCTTCAAGGCCGGAGAGGTTGTGTCAAAAAAAGAAATCGTTTAAAACCAAAAACTGTAGAGAAACTTTTGTTTCTGAATAAAAATGAATAAAATTTCCCCTGTCCTTTACATCATTGTCTAGGTTACACAAGCATAATCTGTGCCCTTTTCATAGTTCCACAAGCACTTTCACTGTCCTCTGCCTGATTATGCCCTTGCCATTTTCAGAAAAACAGCTTAACCTGCCATATTATGATATTACCATTTTGGGAAAATTTACACACACAGAATACATACAAAATTTATTATACACATATGTGATAATATATGTACAGAAATTATTTGGTCATACATTTTTTGTAATTCATAGTCATTCTCAACAGACAGACACAAAAATTCAATGCAACACACATTATGTGGTTCAGATACAGCTGCCTGTGATAATACACTTGGCCAGTAGGTGGTTTCGTGCACACATGAAGCTTTGAGAAATGAACCCTTTCTCGAACCAATTAGCTCAAGTGGTTCAATGTCTCATGAGGCTTTATCTCACCATCACTACCTTTACCTTTAACATGCTTGACTATAATTTTCTTTCTAATCTTCTGAGACCACTCCTTCTTTGCTTCTTCTGGTCCATGTTGAGTGTGGTACACACCATGTCACCAAACAGCACAGTGACTCCCTGTAGCCCTGTATATAGGCCCACTGACTGATTAAAGATTGTAGACACCTGTGATGCTAATTAGTGGACACACCTTGGATTAACATGTCCCTTTGGTCACATTATTTTCAGTCTTTTCTAGGGGTACCATCATTTTTGTCCAGGCCTGTTTCATGAGTTTATTTTTTTAAGTAATTTTGTTGAAGCATGGTTAAAAAGCAATGTCTGACTTTCATTGGTTACTCTTCATAGAAATGTTATTTATTATTACTTTTGTCAGATTCAAGTTATTTCTGTGACCATTGTGAGTTTTTCTTTCATTAACCGAAGGGTACCAGCAATTTTGTCCATGTGAGTACCTGTAAAACAAAATTTGTAAATGTAAAAAAATATTTTTATTTACAAGTGCACAAATGAACATTCACACATTAAAACATTTTGAAACAATTGTACCTTTATACTCAGTCATCCAGGAAGGAACCAGAGAAAAAGAAAAATTTTGTTGTCACTGGAGTGGAGACGTTTGGCTGCTCATTAAAGCAACTTCTTGGTCAGATTGCTGGTGGACACTGCCTTATATGTGTCTGAGGCCCACCATGGAAAATACTTTGCGCACCCCTGGGAGGAGGAGCTAGCTACACCAAAACAGTTAGCTCCTCCCCCCAGGGGTGTGCGAAGTATTTTCCACGCTGGGCCAAAATGAATACGCATTAGTGGGTTGATGGCCAGACAGTTTGAACAGAAAAATGTTCTTCTGCAAGAAAATATGTGATTACGTTGACTTTAAAAAGAGGAAATAGACAGGACTGGCTTCCTTCCATCTCCTGATGGTCTTTTCAGTCTTTTACAAAACTGAATCAAAACAGATTATTCTGAAAATCTCAGAGCCCCCTTGTGGGCCAAATTAGACCCCTGGAGGGCCAAGTTTGGCCCGTGGGCCCCACTTTGGGCACCACTGCTCTAAAACTTTTGTCAGTAACAAAAGGAGGACATACTCAGGTAAAGGGGCGGGGCCTCACCGCTCAGGTTAAGGGGCAGGGCTCACTCTGTCTTTTGTCTGTTCAGAGACGCTCAGGCTGGTGAGAGGGGTCAGTTGCTGTGCTGGGACTGTGGAGCTGAGACACAGAGGAGAGTGGAGACGGGTGGGGCCCTCTGGACTCAGGGACCTGGAGGACACATCTGCTGTGTGCAGAGACCTGGACTGTGGCTCTGCTGTTTATGGAGAACAGAGAGATGATTTTCCAGTGTGGAGAGTCTCATCTGACTGTGTGAAGAAGTCTGCAGTGAGACACTGTGTCTATGGTTCAGACTCCTCCTCTGTGGGTCTGGAGGTGGTGTGTTCAGGTAAAAGTCTAATCTTACATTTTTGAGTTTCTCAGATGTTTTTTTTTTTTTTTTTCTAGTATCTCTCTCAGCACACACAAACACACACATACACACACACACACACACACACAACACACACTAACACACACACACACACCAACCGCACGACTCAAGCAGGCATCAGGTGGGTTAGAGTAACACAAATGAAACGTGTGTAGGCATATTGTAACAAATTAAAAATCTCACTAAATCCCTTTGCTGTATCCATCTGCAGCCAGTAGGAGGAGCCCTCAGCACAGGATATGAACTGCAGTACGTTGCTCATGCTGTACTAGCTGCTCAGTATGATTGGCAGTCTGTGCCAACCCCTCACACATACAAGGGGGATAAAAAAAAAAAAAAAAAAAAGTGTGTTGCTCAAGAACACAACATAATTATAAACTGGTCAAAGTGATATTTAAATGGGGATGACCAGCCCACCCCTTTATGTATATGCTAACCCACATTGAAAGTTTAGCCCAGAAATTGAACCACATATCTTTGGTGATGGGTCATAATAGTTATTAAATAAAGTAGCAAAGAAGGGGGTGTTAAAATGTGTTGAAAGGCACAACCAAATTTCGATTAGGCTATTTGGGCAACAACAATATAGGGGTCAAAGGTGTGAAAAAACTAAAAGCCAAACAATGTAAGTAGTTTTAAATCACTAAATGTTTTGTTTGTTTATTATTTTCCAACTTTAAACTCCAATTGTAACCTTTATTCTGTCATTCCATGGTATTAAAATATTATAACATATATAAAAAAATAACCAATGAGCAAAATAAGCGACATTTAGGCTACTTTATGTTTGTACATTTACAGGCAACACATCTGACCAGCCATTCACATAAAACAGCTGGATCTCACTTGTTGGTGTAATCTATGGTCTGTGCCAATCTAAACACTACTCCATCTTGTGGTCTAGAGTTTACAGTCTCTGATGATTCACTGGTCACAAAAAGGCTTTTGTTTACATCCTTTTTATTTGTCAACAATGTTATTATGTAAAATGCACACGACTTTAGATTAGAGACTAAAGTAACCTATTATGTTTTAAAAAAGCAGGGAAAGGGGAGTGTAGGCACATCTCCAACATGCTATTTTGGCGAAACTTTCTGTGTAAAGTATTTATTATAATGTCAATCTCAAGATAGTTTGAAAACATGAGGATGGTAATAAAACTGGTCAGAAACCTTTAAACAAAACTATATGTATGCAATATGTAAATGAGTAATTTTAATACGGTTATGATTCCCTTTGTTCTAGACATACCTGCCTTATTCACTGATGATTGACCTGGTGTAACTTCTTAACAGGTGGCAGGTCACCAAAACACAAATCAGATATTTGGGGAATGGTAATCTACTAGACAAAAGTAAAGAAAGAAAATGAGGGATTCCACTGTCTGTCATGGTGTCAGAAATTGTGAATAACTCATTCACATCTGCCACCTACTGGTGAAACAAAATCAAATAAACTTAAAGATGGTACAGCTTTAAAGCATGACAAGCTCAAGCCCTGACAATATTGGTTTGGTATAGTATGGATACATCTCTGATAAACATTACCTCACTACTGAGCTCAGACAAAACTGCTTTTGGAAACACACAGTGCATCAACATGACTTTTTCTTTTGCATTTGTAAATATCAACACAACACGAGTCACTTCCAGTTCCATATATGGTGCTTTTAAACCACACTGCATGAATCAGCCATTTAAAACACATGCTATCTAGTTTTTGCACTGACACACTTATCGAATAAACAGTGAATCCTCCATCTGGATGCATTGTATACTACTTTGAAGTGGAGGAGAGCAGTGGGAGCTTGGTGCCGCTCTGACACATTTGGCGAGTGGGCTGCAGAATCATAACAAACCCGGAGTAGGTGTGGGCTAACGCTAACAGCCACATCCGTTTCACTGTGGAACAATGAACGGTGACCTATGACCCCCTGACCCCTTGCAACTGTCCAGTGAGTTTGACGTCAGAGGATATATTGTTCGGTAAATACGCTTGTTCGAGTGGTTAGTGTAACTTCATTCAAAAACAAATGCAAATGGTTATGGTCCATTGGGTTAGAGTTTAACAGCAAAAAGAGGGTCAGTTGGTGCAAAATTATTCAAGTATGAATCTTTAAAGCACCACATTATTTTAATAATGGTCCAATAATACAAAAGAGACCTTTTAAAATTAAGCTTTAAAATCTTTTTTGTTCAGAGTGGTTAATTATATTCAAATTCACAAGAGTAATCTTTTAAAGAAATTTAACTTCTTGTACTACTTTTTAATGAAGTGACAGTACTCTGGTTTGGTTTCGTAACAGATGCTTTTTGTTAATACTAGAAACTTAGTACTATATAAGATTCTAAGTTTCTATTTCAGACATTCAAAGTCGCTATACAAAAATGACTCTCTCCATACTTTGTGGTGGTAAGCTACTATTGTCGCTACAGTGACCCTGGGGCAGACTGATGGAAGCAAGGCTGCCAATCTGCACCATTGGCCCCTCTGGCCACTCACACACACTCCATAATCATACTAGGCACTGGGAGCCAAACCTCTCTGTCAAGAACCACCAAAGAAAAGATTTGGCTTCCCCAGTACCACCACATCAAACTCAAGTATATAACAGGACTATTGCAGGTCTAATTTAGGGCTAAACCAGATCTAAAAGTGGACTACATCATTTCCACTGTACTTCTAAAGAAGACATGATACAAAGGAGGACAAAAAGTGGATAAAATGAACTCTAAATGAGTCAAACCCACAAACTGAAGAGCTGTCCAAGTCCCACCTGAAGAGCTGAACCACAGATTTAGAAACACTAATCTAGTTTATATGCTTCTCCACGGTTATGTCACAATTGGTCACTGGGGGGCAGTACAACACATTGGTATTGTGTTGTGACTCAGCTGAAATGAAGTCACCATGTCCCTCTGTTAGAGCAGCAGTGACTGAACACTCTGTTTGTTGTGCTAAACACGTGGGAGCTGGGTTTATAATGTGAGCCTATAGTTGTGTTCATGTATAAACCACAGTGTATATAGATCAGACAGCTGCAGCAACAACAGGGCCTTCCAGGAAACTCAAATACAGGGAATTGTGTAAGAGGTGAGTAACCTAAGTGCAATAATTAATCAAAACAGAGCAGATGTTAGCTTTAGCAGAATTAGCAGACACTAGTGACATATTGTTGCAGGTAGAGCTGTCCGTAATGCACCATAAAAGAGAGAATGGTGTTGGAATAAGGCTTGTGCTGAGGAGGGGATGGAGAGACTGAGGAGGCTGAAGACTCTGCTGCGGTGGAAATATGGGATTGAGGGATTATTATTATTATTTTTTTTATTCATTTTAACATGTAGCATAATGCACAAGGCTTGTCCATTTCAGAGCTGGCATTTGCCAATTAAAAGCTTAATAGTGGATTGTGTCATTGAGGGGTAAAGTCAGTTTGCCAAGCAGTGAACCGTTACACAATGAGAAATGTAAATACATATATATTTACTTTAGTTAAGTTTAAGTTTTGTTGGGCAGTTTTACATTACACATTACACATTTGTAATATTATTATTAATTAGTAAAAGCAAAAAGTAAAATCTGTCAACTGGACAAAAGGTTGTAGGAGTGAAGACGTTTTGCTGCTCATCCAAGCCACTTCTTTAGTTCTGCTCAGATTACTGGTGGACACTGCCTTATATCTATCTGAAGGGAGGCGCTAACTACACTGCAACAGTAAACAGCTATTGTTTACAGTTCAAACAAGAGAACAATAGACAAGCCAGGATGCCAATAGGTGTGGAAGCACCCATTAAGAGGTGTATGATTATGCTAACTAGGTCTCAGTCACAGTGCACACTCAGTGTAGCTCAGTAGACCTAGTCTACATACAGAAACTGTAAACAATAGCTTCACATAGATATAAGGCAGTGTCCACCAGTAATCTGACCAGGACTGAAGAAGCGGCTTGGATGGGCAGCCAAACATCTTTACTCTTACAACTTTTTGTCAGGTTGATAGATTTTACTTTTTGCTTTTACTATGGATGAGACCTGGACGACTGAGGGATTACACAGACATTATTATTAATTATAATATTTCAGAGACAAAAGCCTTATTTTACAATGTGATGTATTTTTGCTGAGTGAACACTGTCAAAAGTATATGCTAAGATCCATATGTTCAAATGTGTTTACACTACAAAATAAACATCTGAATTTTTCACTGTTTCCAGTTGTGTTACATAAAAAGTATTGTTCTTGGTCTAATAGTAGCACAGACCACAGTCACTCTCCTCAAAGATAATTGTTCAGATTCTGAAGTACATTTAATGGCCCATTTCTGTAAAAATGTGCCAGAGAGAATTTTTCTAACCATAGCTCAGTCAAAAACATATTTTTTTTTTTCCCAGGATAACCTTGTCTTTGCTGTAATCTTGCCTTTTACACAATTTCTGTGGCTCAGTGGTACAAGCATTAACTCAAGTATTAACTCAAAGAATAATGGTAAAGACATGTTTTAGCACAAGCCGGACAGACCGGGCAGGCCCAAGCGTACTGTGCGGAGCCCTCTGTCAGGGGGGTTTTCAACTCACACCTCCCTGATCCCGGGGGAGGCTGGGGAGATGGATTCTGAGTGGGCTGTTTTCTCCGCCTCTATTGTCAATGCGGCCGCTCGTAGCTGCGGTCGTAGGATCCGTGGTGCTTGTCGCAGTGGCAACCCCCAAACCCGGTGGTGGACACTGGAAGTAAGGGATGCTGTCAGGCTGAAGGAGTCCTATCGAGCCTTGTTGACTTGTGGGACTCTTGGGGCAGCTGACGAGTACCGGCGGGCCAAGCATGCTGCAGCTTATGCTGTCGCAATGGCAAAAACTCGGGGTTGGGAGGCCATGGGGGAGGACTATCAGACGGCCTCAAAGAGATTCTGGCAAACCGTCCGATGCCTCAGAAGGGTGACCACTGGGGTTGTGGTCCCTCTGTTTAAGAAGGGGGACCAGAGGGTGTGTTCCAATTACAGAGGAATCACACTCCACAGCCTTCCTGGTAAGGTCTATTCCAGGGTACTGGTGAGGAGAATCCATCCGGCAGTCAAACCTCGGATTCAAGAGGAGCAGTGCGGTTTTCGTCCCAGTCGCGGAACACTGAACCAGCTCTATACTCTCCATTGGGTGCTCGAGGGTTCATGGGAGTTTTCCCAACCAGTCCACATGTGTTATGTGGATCTGGAGGCATTCGACCTGGTCCCTCATGCTGTCCTTTGGGGGGTGCTCCGGGAGTATGGGGTCTGGGACCCTTTACTAAGGGCTGTCCGGAGCTGTGTTCACATTTCCGGCAGTAAGTTAGACCTGTTCCTGGTGCATGTTGGACTCTGCCAGGACTGCCCTTTGTCACCAGTTCTGTTCATTGTATGTATGGGCAGAATTTCTAGGCGCAGCCAGGGGCCGGAGGGGGTCTGGTTCGGGAACCACAGGATCTCATCTCTGCTGTTTGCAGATGCTGTTGCCTAATGGCTTCTCTGAGCCAGGACCTGCAACAGGCACTGAGTGTGAAGCGGCTGGGATGAAAATCAGTTTCTCTAAATCCGAGGCCATGGTTCTCAACCGGAAAAAGGTTGTTTGCCCTCTTCGGGTGGGTGGAGAGTCTCAGCCTCAAGTGGAGGAGTTCAAGTATCTCGAGATTGACAGGCAATTCGGTGTAGTGTCTACAGTGATGCGATCGCTGTATCGGACTGTTGTGGTATCTACGTTTCTACCCTCACCTATGGTCATGAGCTTTGGGTAATGACTGAAAGGACAAGATTGCAGATACAAGCGGCCAAAATGGGTTTCCTCCACAGGATGGCTGGGCGTTTCCTTAGAGATAGGATGAGGAGCTCGGTCACACTGGAGGAGCTCGGAGTAGAGCCGCTGCTCCTCCATGTCGAAAGAAGCCAGCTGTGGTGGCTCGGGCATTTGTTCCGGATGCCCCGTGGACATAAATCTTTATATCTTCCATCATAAAGTTGATGTATGTAAGTAAATAAAATGTAAACAAAGAAAAGAAAACATTTTAAAAGGAGGCGTGTACAAACTTTTGACTGGTTGTGCAATGGACAAGTTGTTTTTGTTATATTTTGGTTCAAGATGATTATCCAATCAGAAAGCAGAATGAGCCTCACATGACTCTCATTTGCATTGCCAGTTTCAATGCTGAAATCCAGTTATTTTAAACCTAAAATGACTCTCTCTGGTCTGAATGGTCTCTACCTAAACCCCAGCACCTGCAGCCAATCATGAATCAGTGCTAGTGCAGCCTCTGCAGCTGAGTGAGTGAATTCTGGAGGTTCTGAACATGAGGCCTGTCCATATACTGAGAATGAGACACTTGTGTCTCTATCTGCAGGCTCAGGCTCATGTAACTACATCTGCGATTGTAGTACCTTTTAGATATTTATTTTTGTCAGTATCACCACCTCTATTTCTGTTTATATAAATCGTAAAACAAAACTCTTTGTGACTATGAAACACATTAACAGGGAGGCGGTTGTGCTGTTCTGTTAAAACTACTTTGCCAAGTCTGACACTGACTGACAGCACTTTGAGAGCCAATTTATCAAACGAGTCTCTAATGGCTCCTTGGTTATAGTTGAATAAGACACTTCTCTGGAGGCACCTCTTTAAAAGTGGTGAGTGATTAGAACTGAGTGCGTGAACACAAAAGTCAACTTGTCCCCTTTAGTCTGACTGTTGAAGTAATAGTTTTCACAGACGCTTCAACTTTAAAATGAGCCTGTCACAAAAGGTCAGAAAAAACATATTTATGAAATGGCATATTATTTGTAAAGATGCACTATGTAACTTTTTTGGTAGGGTGTCTAGCTATTTACTTGTCAATGGAGATGTCATTGCTAGGCCTGGAATGTTCCACAGTATGGCATTAAACCTCTCTATCTCCATAGAGAAGTTTCACTTCAAAAACAATGTCATATTTGTATTAATTGTAGTCTGGAGGTATAAAGAACAGTCTAACAGGTATCCACACTTCAAACTCCACCCCTGCAGCCAGGTGTTTGTAAACAAAAACACCTGGGTTTAATCAGAACGAATTTGTTTGGTAACACATTTTTCACCAAAAAGCTGCAAATGTACCTAGTTTGCACTAAAATTGACAAAAAGGAACAAAAACAGCAGGTAATGCTATTCAAACACCATATACACAGTTTAGTTCCACTTTATCGATATCTGTTTACTCCTGATCTGAACCTTTAGCTCACTCTACCTCATGTTAACGAGCATTTAAACCTGTCTTATGAACATTTGGTCTTGTCCAAGGCCATGCAGTAACCAAGAGTCTCACCATTACTGTCTGGAGACCTCTCACTGTGAAGTAAAAGCCAGTTCAGACTTTGTAATGCTGGATAATCAGGTAGTACAAGCCAGTAATGTGTCTGAACCCAGTGAACGGGGAGAGGGGAGAGAGGAGAGTGGACCCAGGAGAGAAGGGAGAGGGGAGCAAGGAGAGAGCGGAGAGGGGAGCAAGGAGAGAGGGGAGAGGGGATAGAAGAGAGAGGATCCAGGAGAGAAGGGAGAGGGGAGCAAGGAGAGAGGGGAGACGGAAGCAAGGAGAGAGGAGAGGCGAGCAAGGAGAGAGAGGAGAGGGAAGAGGGGAGCAAGGAGAGAGGAAAGGAGATAGTGGATCCAGGAGAGAAGGAAGAGGGGTGCAAGGAGAGAGGGGAGAGGGGAGCAAGGAGAGAGGGGAGAAGGGAGCAAGGAGAGAGGGGAGAGGAGAGTGGACCCAGGAGAGAAGGGAGAGGGGAGAGATGAGAGAGGGGAAAGGGGAGCTGGGAGAGGGGAGAGTGGGTGTCCTGGCTTCTTCCTGTGTTTCTGCAGTTAAATGTAAGATGTGGAGGAGAGATGTCATGACGTGCTGTGTACATTCTGAATATTCATTATCTGACGTTAACTCGCAGATGTAAAGTTGTCATATGGATATAGTACAAATATAGGACTGTTGTAAGTGAGTGGTTACAAATGTGGGGTTCTGAAGCAGTGAGCTGGGGGTCATAAGATGATCTATATCTACAGTGGGGCAAAAAGTATTTAGTCAGCCATCAATTGTGCAAGTTCACCCACTTAAAAAAATGAGAGAGGCCTGTAATTTTCATCACTGGTACACTTGAGAGAAACTATGAGAGACAGAATGAGGGGAAAGAATCCAGGAAAGTAGGATTTTTTAAATGAATTAATTGGTAAATTCCTCTGTAAAATAAGCATTTGGTCACCTACAAACAAGCAAGATTTCTGGCTCTCACAGACATGCATGGGGGTGGAAACATCATGCTTTGGGGCTGTTTTTCTGCAAAGGGACCAGGACGACTGATCCGTGTAAAGGAAAGAATGAATGGGGCCATGTATCGTGAGATTTTGAGTGAAAACCTC
>KN475823.1:0-22953 GCA_000787095.1 Periophthalmodon schlosseri
TTATATTATATTATTATTATTATTATTTATTCAACTTTCTACATCTCAAATCGTATTACAAGAAAAATATCCAAAACCTCCTTACTTTTACAAAATTGTATAATTGTATACACAATAAATATCAACCCCAAAATATATAGTTCTAGCTTTCATATATTGAACGATAAGTATCGTGACAGGCCTGGTGTTGACTGTGGTGGACAGCAGATACAGTGTAGCTTTGACCCAGAGCCACACTTTATACCACATTGCATTAGACAAGTCAAAAACCTGCATATTTACTTTGCACTATAGGTTTTGTTTAATACCACGGTGCTTGGTTACAATTTGTGTGTAATGATTTTCAAACTCCATCTACCTCACACATTATTTACATATGCAATTCACTGTGTAATTTTGGTAGATTTGGTATTAATGACTCCCTTAATATGCACCAAGCAGATCACTTTCCTGTCATGACGAGCGGTATGACCTGTTTTATAGGTTTTTGCAGGGGCTTAAATCCCCCACTACTGTTCTAGTAATGGATATGTGGGGGCTCTTTGTGGTGGCTCCCCGCGCGTCACCCCACCCCCCTCTATCATTAGGCACCATCACTGCTCCATGCCACCAGCTCTTTGTGCTCGCTCCACATATAGCATTCACAGCAATGTGCCCAAACAGAGCTGTCTAGACTATGCAGCAACACCCCATTTTACTAGTTTTCATGTTTGCCTTTTCTATGTGTGTATGAAATTAATGCTGAAATTATTGAGTTTATGGCCACCAACCACAGGGTCATCAACAGCTCAAATGGTAAAGCCTAGCCCAGTGCATACTACTGTTGTAATAATGCATTATAGAGTGCTTTTTTTGCACACTCAAAGACTCTTACAGTGCATGATACATTCACTCCACACACTGGTAAGATACTACTACAGCCACAGCTACTGACAGAAGCAAGGCTCCCAATCTGCCCCTCTAACAACCACCAATGCTCTCACACACACCATATATTCATAGCAGGCAATGTGGGTGTCTTGTCTTGCCTAAGGATACACTAGACCACTGCTGCCGCTGTGGGTGCAACACTGTGGCATCCAGTATTCTCGGCAGTCTCCTATCCAAGTACTAACCAGGCTCAGCCTTGCTTAGCTTTTGAGATCTGACAACATCGGGCATTGACAAGCAGGCAGGTTGAGTGAAAAGACTTGTCCAAGGACACAACCTAAGTATAAGTATGTGGTTTGTCAGTGTGTGGTAGTCAGAGAAGCTGTGCAGAGAATTAGCAGCAAAGTATCTGGTCTTTGCTTCAGTAGCTACAGCCATTGTGTCACAGGGCCTTTTTTGCATACATCAGTACAGTAAGTAGCTTGTTACAATTGGAAGAGCAGCATAGAGTTGCCTATTTGGACAACAAGAATTTTAACAAATAAATAGCTATAAAAATAATAATAATAATAGCTTTTGTCATTATTATGCCATGTTAGTTAGTAGAGGGACTAAAGCATTGTTTACACGGGTTCACTTTGGAGCAGATTGGTACGGGCCGCAAGTGTCTTCACTGTCTAATTGAACCGTATCGCACCGTCTGCGGGGCCCAAAGTGGACCCTGGAGGGTACTAGCTCCCAGAGGGGGCCAGCACGGTATGGAAGGCCTTAGCTAAGGTGTGGCTACACAAGAAACGAGATGATTGGGCAAGAGAGAACGCAGACACAGAAACAGAAAATAATAATGTCTCACCAAACGCTGACTTGATGCCGTATTTGCAGTTATGCCAACTTTATATGTTGAGCCGATCTGCATCGCAAAGCAAAGCACGAATGCAACTGTTGTTTCCTGTTTATCCATGCACCGCACTTATTTATAAAGATATAATATTTCCAGTGCTTAATGCATCTAACATGAGCCAAACCCAATGCATTAGCATTACAAGAAGAGAGGTTAAAATGCAGCATAGAGTCAAAGACAAGGGAAATAAATTCAGAAAATACTGACGATAAACCAGAAGTAGTTTTGTGTTTATGCTCGCTTTAGCCACATTTAACAGTGTCACAAACTAAACGTCTTTTTGTGCATTGCTGAAATCGGCCTTATGATTACAAGTATTATTCAGATATGATTTGCCAATGGAAAAGAGACTCAAGTGTCCTTCCACAAAGCTCTCTGTGTATCGCTGCTTTGCAGGAACATTTTGTGCATTTGCTCGTGTCTTTGTAGTTGCCGCTGCTTCTGGCGCTCGGTGGCAGAAAGCAGCGTCTTCTGTTGCTGTTGGCCATGTTCATGAACAGAAGCATGTTGCGCATAAACTCTGCTCATTGTTATGCCGCTGTTGATCAGTGTTGATGCTCCTTTTGCACCTGTGTTTTAATTGTTCTGTTCAGCGGCTTGTGGCTGCACAAGCCTACGTCACGCCATTGGGTGTGTCTTGCTAGACCTGTGTCACGCCTAAAGCGGCCTTAGCCAATTGTCACTGGCCCATGCCAAGGCGGCCCCAAGCGAACCGTGTCAATGGAAAAGAGGCTTAACTTTCAGCTTGATGCATTGGTAAATTTTTAAATTGCGCCAGCAGCTTACTATGTTAAGGTCTTGAGAGTCTGCAGTTTGCTTGTGTTCCCAAATCACTGTTGATGACCTGTCACTGAGCAGAAGTCACAGGGCTGTGGGACAGGTTATGAGACGGCTATGGGACACATAAGAGTCAGAGGAAAGCCTAAGCGTATCCTTTTCCTCAGACCTCTTTACTCAGGATATGACCTCTCTGTGACCCCTCTGTCTGTCACCCGGACCTGACTCAGCACATACAGTTTCCCTTAGCCCCATCCTTACTCGTGATTGGGCAGTTGGGTCGCCAAATCAATATTGCATCTTTTATGCATCTTCTTTTTCCTTCAGGTAGATTGTTAGATCATCAAGAGGAACAGAAAACTGCTTCTGTTATCAAACAAGCTACTCTGGCCTTTCTTGAAATTGTTTATGCACTACTGCTGCCATCTACTGGTGGTTGTACTGTAGGAATACTGCTAATTGTGCTGTGTACAATGTCTTTTTAATGCAATTTCTAAGAAGTTAATAATGATTATTTGATAATCTGTTGTGCTTCACAGAAGCTGTTTATATACACATTTTTTTAAGTTTTTTTTTTTTTTTTACATTAATTAATTACATTTTTAATTACATTCAATATTCAATATTTCAGAGTCAGTATTGATCTGTTGATGTAATCCCTCATTCATTCAGGAGTGTGGGTGGAGTGAGTTGGCACAATGCATGGTGAGCAATAGAAGTAGTTAGAACAAACATTTGTTGATGGCTAGCCTGCTTGTTAATATCCTGTGTTTTGCATCTTACCTACACCCCTGAAGGCAATGTCTTTTCACTCAACAAATCTGTTTTGTCAAACCAATTAACTTTTTGAGCCATCTAATGAGGACTATAATATCAAGATGCAGAGTTTTTTGTTCATTTATGAGTACCCAACACCTAGTGATACCATATGGTGCATCTGTTTTATGTAACACTTATCTGTTTGCTGCTGGTCAAGGGAATGGAATTGCATATTCTTAACAACATGTTAACTGCCACTACTTTGTCAAAGAGTCTTTTCTGTTTTTTGTTTTCTTAAGAAAGCCCTTGTAGACCACCTTTGAGAAAACGATATTCTTTGTCATGTTCTAGGCTTGCGTCTGGAAAGCTAAGTGCGGATCATGTAAATGTGTGAAGGCTGCAGATCTACCACAGTAATGCCCCTATCTTTATGCCGGAGTATGGTCACAGATTAGAGGGACTCCACCAACCTCAGTCTAGCTCTCTCTGCGCTTGCCTTGTATCAGCCAGTAAATTCCTCATTGGGACTATGACCATCACACCTCAGCAGGATGTCTTTCAGAGCTAGCTTCACCATCTCATTTCTACCCTCCCACACTATTGTGTTCACAAATACACACAGACGAAAGCTTAAGATGGTTCCCCTGCTGTGTTACTGCCCAGCATAATGTGTTGGCTACAGAGAAGAAGACATTCACATCATGTACCGGAGCTGCATTAAGTCCAAGCAAGATCAAATTCAGCATTCAACCACATCCAAAACCGGCGCTCTTTTGGCCTTATCATCTTGTCTGGAGTCTTTCAGGGTCACTCAAATTGTTAATATCAAAAAAGGATAGAAAAAGAAAATTCTATTCTTCAACTGTTGACAGAATTGAATTTTCTTTTGCTACCTGCCTGGATGACTGAGGGATGACACAGACAATACAAAAATGGCTAAATATACCAAATGTGGTTGTCGGATTTGTCATGGGTTTTCTCATAGCAGAAGTATGGGTCAAATGAAAAATAATAAACATGACCTGTTTTCAGTATTTTAAAAAGCATGACACAGTGTTGTTGATAGTAATGTCTAATTTTGTGTACCAGATACAGTCTAGTTACTCTGAAGCTGTAGAATATTTTACAGTTTAGGTTTAATATTTTTGCAAGGTGATGACATTTTTCCAATGGGTTTTTGATGAAGACTTGATTAGATATTCTTACTGAGTAGCATTTTATGCTACTATGACGGGTATTATCAAGCCGTTGATGTTTATATTATACAAATGACCAACAAAAATAGCTGCTGTGCTAGTGCGTGCCCAAACAAGGCCACAGGTGATGAATTGCCTATTTTTATTCATTGTGGAGTGATATTAATAGCTTTTTTGTTTGTTTTATTTTTACAGAAAATTTTGCAGCTTTTGCCTGAGAAAATCTACAATCGTTGGCAATTTCACAGCATAGGTGAATCCTATTTCTTCCTCCCTTTCATTCCTATAACCCTTAAAATAGCACAACATCAAAAATGTAACTTCAGCCACTTCAACTTAAGTTGTATTTTACACAAAAAATAATTCATATTTGGGTGGTTGCAGAAAAGGCAAATTGGTTCTTAATGATGTTATAACCATACCAATAATATGTTCGCTCATGTAAACAAGCAGCCAAGATTATTTCATGTATTTTGCTTAATTAATTAATAGCTAATTTATTCAGAGATAGAAATTTTATAGTGTCAGTAATTACCATTAGTTTTGATTTTGCACACATTTTTCATTATTATTATTATTATTATTATTATTATTATATTGTTTTAATACAAGCTAATGCTGCTTTCTCTCATTTTCCCAAACATATATAGGATCCATACTCAAAAAACTTCTACACACTGGAAACTCATTCAAGGTAATGGCTATTGATCCAGAGTTACTTACTGAAGTAGTATTAAATTGAAGATGAACATTTTTTTTGTAAAATCTTGTTTCTAGATCCGTTGTGAGGGCATCCGGCTCTTCCTGCTGTGGTTACAGGCCCTGAGGGAAAACTGTGCTGAAGAGCAGTTTCTTATTTTTGCCTGTCTGGTCCCAGGCTTCCCTGCAGTGCCCTCCTCTCGAGGACCCTGCACTCTGGACACCATCATCTACAATCCTTTCTCTACCCCTCCAGATGGTGAGGCACGCAGTGACAGTGTGTTTTGATTCTTATTTGTTATGTGATATAAACTCAGTGTGTCTATGTGTATATGCAAACAGCAAAGGTGGTGCCCGAGGAGATAACTCCACTTGTACCAGCTGTAGTGGGAGAAAAGGTTGCTGACGATCAGACCTGCTCCATTCTTGAAACATTGCTCAAGTTTATGGTCATTCAGGTAACCGAATATGAATAGTGAGATTTTGCCAAACAGATGCAGCATTAACTGTTGTGTTGCTGACTATCTATTTTCACTGAGTGCTGCTGCTGGAAGCCTCCTCTGGATCTGCTGTCTGACCTTGCTGTGTGCTTTGTTTGATCCACCTGCCAGGCAGCCAGTTTAGAATGGAGGAACAAAGAGAACCAGGACACCGGATTCAGGTTCCTCTTTAGTCTGTTTAAGAAGTACTACCTGCCACATCTCTTCCCCTCTTTCACCAAGCTCACCAATCTGTACAAGCCTTTATTAGGTAAGGTTATTTGCTTTCTATACTTCCACAATAATTAAAGGAACTCTTTGAAAACACATAAGATCTTGATGTAAGAAGCAAATCTAAAATTGTATGCTTTTTAAAAAAATTTTTATTGTAGAGCCCAATCAATCCTTCCTTACCTTATAACAAATTCCTTTTGATTTTATAGTTTTATTGTACATTGCAAAGCAGGTAATAGTTTGCACTTAAAAAAATAATTATAGCAAAGGGCCCTATTAAATATAAAATCTGAGTAATGGAATAGCATATCAATAGCATATCAAATTAGAATTTTTTTTTGTCTCACTTTTGCTTTTTTATTAGAACTGCCTCATCATAGACCCAAACCCCTGTATGTGCCAGTCACCCGGAATAATGAAAGCACCTTCTGCACAAGGGACCAGTACCTGGCGCCTCGTGTGGCCTTCATCACCTGGCTCGTCACCTTCTTTCTAGAGAAGAAATATGTCAGCAGTGCTGCCACGGTGCAGAGCGCCAAGAACGGCACAGAGGTTATTAAACTCATCCAGGTGTGTATTTGTTCTTTTGTTACAATAGAGTTGTTGTTGTTGTGTCAGGCTATATTCATTTTTTCAAATTCATCAGATTTTGTGAACAAAATGAGAGATAAAATTGCATTTCTAAAGTTGGAATGTTCTTTAGCTATGTCTGATTGTTTGTGTGGTTACAGACTGTCACTGCAGGCAGTGGCGGCCAAGAGAAGGATAAGGCTGATGGGGACACAAATGGACCAGTGGGGGAGCCTGAGAAGAGCCACTCCAATAGCAGTACTCTGTCCAACAGACGACCCAGTGACTCCAGTCTGTGTAGCATTGAGGAGGAGCATCGGCAGGTCTATGAAATGGTGCATGGAATTCTGCTCTCCACCAGGGAAAATGTGAATTTTGTCAATGAGGTCTTTCATCAGGTACGTGTGACAAGCATTGTTATTTACCAAAAATGTGACTGAAAAATAAATGGCTGTGGATATGGATGTAACGTTTCCTTACTTGATTTGATGACTAATGTGATACTTTGTTGCCCTCTAGTGGTAGTTTCGTTTCATTACAAATTATTTTTTCCCTCTTGCCTTTTATTCTGCTGCCAGGCCTTTTTGCTGCCATCCTGTGAGGCGTCTGCTACCAGAAAAGTAATCCGTGTGTATAGAAAGTGGATTCTGCAGGAAAAGCCAAGCTTTATGACAGAACCTGAAAAGAACACACAGGGGGATGAAGTGGATGAAGGCACGGCACAGATCATCACTGCAGATAATAACAGCATACATGTACAGGTACACTCCTGCAATATTAATATAACCAAAAGATGTTTTATTTTCACTGGATTGCAGGTAATTGAATTAATGCATTTGTGTTATTTTATGTATGTTTTCAGGATCACATTTCCCATAAAATATGTGCATTACTAAAGATAATAGTGTCATCTTTATTTTTTATATATTTTGTTCCCTGATTCTGCTTTAAAGTGCACTTATTGTCTATATGTATATTGTATACTGTAAGTGGCTAAACGTGTGACTCCATACGCAGGTCACCATGCAATCAGTTCTATAGTTTAATGAAGTTTATTTTTAATGTCTCACCTTTTGGTTCTATAGGTGGAGAACCTTGGCCACAGGCGGTCATCCAGCTGGGGCAGAACTTATTCATTTAGCAGTGCCATCAATCGGGGTTTTCTCACTGAGGAACAGAACAGAGACATCAAGGCTGGTATCCAGCCCACACTACAGGTGGGTATGGTTCATGTGAGCATACATTTGGAAATACTGTGTTTTTGTTATTGTTTATTACACATTCCTTTGTAACCTATCCATAGGTCTTCCTGACCAACTCATCTAATGTGTTCCTTTTGGAGCCTTGTCAGGACGTCCCTAAACTGTTGGAAAATCAGGTGGAGGTTTGCAAAGGGGTTCTAAGTATATATCGCCACATGATTATGGAGCACACAATGAACACACAGACATGGTGATTAACAGATTTAATGTTTGATTCATTAATGGTTTCAGAATTATTCAGAGATGTGTGTCTGCATTTTAGGGAACAGCTGCTGCAGGTATTGCTGAGAATCACAGAAGCCGTGATGAAAAGGCCTCATGATAACCAAAGAAAAGACTGCTTTGCTGAAAGTTTAGCATCTATTCTTTTTAGAGTATGTATTCACTCCCACTGCTTTTTCATCTCAACTTTTCCTGTTCTATGTTTTAAGATTACTGAATTTCAGGAGGAAAATTCATTGTACTACAGTGGTTCTGCTTATGCAAGGTTTAATGCATTTCTTTAATTTGTTTTCAGACCATCATTGTAGCATGGGTGCGAGCCAACCTGTGTGTATTTATTGCCCGGGAGTTATGGGACGAGCTGCTGGCAGTCTTGTCCTCTCTCACCAGCTGGGAGGAGCTGGTGACTGAATGGGCCAGCATCATGGACTCTCTAACAACTGTGCTGGCTCGAACTGTTTATGGTCTGGATATGAACAACCTGCCTCTGGACAAACTCAGTGAACAGAAGGAGAAAAAGCAGAGGGGACGTGGTAAGCAAGTGGGATGAGAGCTGTGAAATGTATGTATAATGTACCAGTAATATGTTTTTTGTTTATTGTGTCAGGGGTTGGCCATGACTCTCAGAAGTCTGCAGCAGTGGCACGCTCCTTCTCTCTGAGCTGGAGGAACCATGGTGAGCAGAGCGTGCCAGGGGCCCAGGAGCCAATGAGAATTCGCTCTGCTACAACATCAGGAGCTCCTGGTGTGGAAAAGGCTCGCAACAATGTCCGGCAGAAAGCCAACGGTAAGCATTATATATAATTTGTACTGCCATGTGGACTATTATATTGTAGATGTGGCATTATTTATCCATGCATTAACAGCAACTACAGCAGCCAAACTGGCATTAATGATTATAGAGACCCACACTTTGAAACACATTGACAAGTCCATATGTACTGTGGTCCAGGTGCTGCTGAAAGCACTAAACCTTTGGACAAAGGCCAGCAGATGGCCTACATTGTTCTTATCTCGTGTTCCAGACCATGTTTCCCTGTCAGCTCCATTAGTGTACAGCACAATGCCCTGATGACATGTAAGGGACGAGCTTTGGCCACTCATTGTTATTAACTCAACAGGGCAAACTGCTCTTAACTTTGGTACTGGCAGGCTAATTAGGAGTTAAACTGGCAGTTCAATGGTTTCCTAGCACTAATCTGATATTCAATGCTTTCACCAGCTCTTCAGTTATTGCTTATTTTCTCTTGGGTCTGTGTTTAATCAGTGGTGGGTGATGTTGACTTAAGTGTGAATGTTTTTGCACATTGTTTGTGCATTAACAACACAGTACACAACATGCCACCTTCTCAAAATTCACTTTTTTTTCTCCAATTGATTTTCTATCACATTAATCTTCAAAGGCCTGGTATCCCTCCTTCCCACTCTTCAATGATACAAAAAGACTCTTACATCAATAGCAACCTAGTTTTTGATAGTTTCATTAAGAATGTAATTAATACTTATTAATATGCATACGTGTGTGGGCGGCAGCAGGGATGATGTATCTTGCTTACTAAAAGACTTAATTAAAGTGTGCTGAAAGCAAAGAATAGTCTTTGATTGCTTTCTTTGAGAGAAACACTCAAGTGCTGTCCAGACACAACAACAATGCATCTGAATTGAAAACTAACAAAACTTACTGATGCAAAAACAATAACATTAGCTTGTCTTTACACAAGACCGAAGATGAGAAATTATATTTCATTATTTATTATGTTCCAAGATCGGATTGAAAGGGAGGGCATGTTTGGTATTTCTTATTTGCAAATCTGTTAGGATTACATTTTTACATGCGTGTGGAAAAATTAAAAAAGTTAGTTGTTGTTTTTATAGGGTGGTATTATATTTTGCTTCAGTAAATCTGTTTTACTGTTTACTTTCTTTTTCCTATTCCTATTTCCCTATCTGAAGCTAAAAGAAGCCAGTCTATCAGCAACTGTGTTCATCTCTATGAAGCTTTGCCCACTACTAAAAGTGTTCCTATGCTGCTCCACACTGTGAGCTCTTTCTTGCCTGGTATCTCTTCTGGTAACTCTGCTGCTTGCTCTCACAGACTCTCAGGTAAAGTGTATTCTGAGAGCTAGGTGTGTTTGTATGTGCCCTCACCATGCCTCCTCCACCTCTTTCTCTTTCTCTCTGATTTGTAGCAGTTTTGTATGCTGCACTGTTCATGTCTTATGTATGCATGTAAAACACATCTGTTTCATCCTCATGTCACATTCTTGATATGATCACTATATTGAATATTGTTGATAATTTAAATTGTATATCCATGGTAGACTTGGAGGAGTGTCAGCTCTCAGAATGTGGTACCGAGGAGGAGCTTGAAAACAACGAGAGTCCACTCCCACGAAGCAGCAGTACTTCTGATATCACCCAGCAACTTTCTGAATCTATACAAGGTATATTTAAGCCGCTCACAAATTTTCAGAATCAGAGTTATTAAACTGCTTTTCTTCCTCTGTCCCCTAGGCCAGAAGAGGGATTATTCCCCACCTTCTATAGGCTCTGAAAGCAGAGCGTCTGACGGCCAGAGAGAAAACAGTGACCCACCCTCGGTAAGGAGTATTCAATGAGCATTACCAGCATTTATCAAGTTGTCTCCAAATTATATTAATTTTAACTTAAAAAAATTTTTTTACCTGCTCTTATGTCTAGATATTTATTCGACTGAGTAGTAGCCCAGCCGATACAGAGAGCAATACAGATGACCACACAGCTTTTATAAGGCCCAAGCTCAGGGAGAAAAGTAAAACAAATTTAATGTTAATGATAAAATTACAAATTATACTACACATTTTTGTATGTTTACCATTAAACTACATTTTCACAACTCAAGGTGAGAGTATCAGCAGTGAAACATCCAATGGCTACCTCAACGAAGCCGAGGTGACATGGCAGGCCTTTGATGAGGAGGCTGACGCTCAGTCCACCCAGTCCACACACATGGATGTGACCACAGAACCACAGAGCCAGGGCAGTCTGCTCCTCAGCCACACTGAAGCTCTAGCAGGTAGGGAGCAATGTCTGTGCTCTCTTCACTATTGTTTTCATAATTACCAGTTATTATTTCACATTGTTGATTTCCATACAAATAGTTTAAGGTGGTTTGGAATTTCATATTCATGTTGGCTAATCTAGTGTTCCTGAAACTTTACTGCAATTCTCTATTTAAGATATTTAGGCCTAGTTTTATTACTTGTGTGTTATTTCCTCCTGCATGAATCCCCCACTTGATATTTCCCCTCCTACTGTGATATGTGAACCTGTCTGTGTTGCCTTGGTGTGGTGTGCGTCTCAAACCTGATTTGATCCCTGTCCCTTGTTGTTTATAGGACCTGAGTGTGCCCTCCATTCTCCCTCAACCCCTCAGTCCTTCCACTACCCCCTGAACCCCCCTGCCTCACCTGCCCTGTTAGTGCACCCTGAGTGCCCACGGGACTGCTCCCTGGACAACCCCATGCATCAGTCTGTCTTACACATGCCACATCATTTGGGTACTGCTTTTAAGCTGTTACTCAGCCATTATTTGTATGCTTTCTTCTTTTATACTTCTATCCTCTAAGGTAGTTTCTACAAATAAATCTCAGCATTATTACATTTTTATTGCAATGTTTAATTGGGAATTTTGCCAGTTTCAATTGCAGGAATGTATGCTGGAATTAAAACAAAAAACAATTCTTTCAATGAAATGCAATTAATATTACAATATACATTTAGTATACAAGATCACATCTGCAGTGATTTGTGATTTTAGCCTTCTGCCCACTTGGTGGTGCTGTCCTCCTTCTGTTTGTTCGTTAGTTTTTGTTCATTGCATGTACTTCATCTCTCTTTCCATCTCAGTTAAAATTAGCTATAAATCTGTTCTACAATGTATAACTTCTGTACGTTTTAGAATTGTTCTTCATAAAATATAAATGAAATGTGATGATAAACTATGGGAAGAAATGTTTGTGCTTGTGTTGCTTAAGTTTTGTAACGTTTTTTTCCTCTTTATGTCTTATGCAGACAGTAGTGAATGTTTAACTGATGATGTCAGCATAATTGCTGGTGGTACTCTCACTGGTTGGCACGCAGATTCTGCCTTCGTCCTGTGGAGAAGAATATTGGGTATTCTGGGTGATGTGAATAATATTCGATGCCCTAAGATTCATGCCAAAGTCTTCTTTTATCTTTATGAACTTTGGCACAAGTTGGCAAAGGTAAGGCAGAAATGCAACTGGCAAATGTACAGTAGTTTGTTTGTACTACTAAATATTAAATTTTACTTGAAGATTCGAGATAATCTTGGCATTAGTGTGGACAACCAATCTTCCCCTCCACAACCACTGTTCATCCCTCCTCTCAGAATGATGGCATCGTGGCTGTTTAGGGTAACAACAAAACAAACCTGAAATATATATACATTTATTACAAAACACATCTAGACAGAAATAATGACACAATCACAGTTGTAATTGACTTAAAAATAGTTATAATCTGTCTTACAGGCAACCATGCTTCCAGCAGAGTACAAAGCGGGGAAACTGCAGGCCTATAAGCTGATCTGTGAGATAATGACCAGACACCAGGACCTGCTTCCAAACAGTGACTTTTTGGTGCATCTTTACTACATAATGCACAAGGGTTTTACAAGCGATGACCAGGTATTGACACTAGGTGGCCCTCTTTCAGCAATACTTTTGTAGCACCAGGTGGTGCTGTAAACAATATCAGAGTACTATATTCAATCATTATGAGAACTATTCTAAATGTGTAACTTGGTTCAAAGACACCCTAGGCATGCAAATCTCAATCAGCTACTATCTTCTCTATTTGTTGGTTCTGGATTTAATTGTTAGGGACACATTTGTTAGACAACTGTGAACAGTTAAAGAAGAGTAATAATGTTTGCCTCACCAAATTTCAGTTTGTTGCAGCTCTGTTTCTATCAGATGAAGCTGAGTGGAGATGAATGGAATCTCTAAAACAAAGACCCAGGACAAAAGCATGTGTGTGTGTGTGTGTGTGTGTGTGTGTTGCCCTCCTGGCTTGATTCTTTAGCGTCTTGGCAGTGCGACAAGCATATTAGAATGTTTTCCTTGTTGTTAAATAATGTTTTGAGCCCCCGTCGCGTATACGTGATTAATTAAGGGCTGACGTCTGTCGTGCTCCGTTAGACTGACACGTCGGCTGCGGGCCCGGAGTACGCTGGGCACTTTGACTTTGTCTCTGATTGTGTAAAGGAGCGGGAGGGGATCTGCCCGGGGAGCGTAGAGTAGAGCAATGAGGGGGGCACACTGAGGGATGAGGCAACATTCTCCAGCTTTTGTTGTGGCTCTGTATAATGCGTCGGGGGCCAGAGCCAGGCTGGCCACTGAAGCATGCTCAAATTGGCTGGAGAAAAGAGTCCTCACGCCACACAATAGAGGACAGCCGCACGCCTGCTTAACATAAGAAAGTCCTCTTATTTTTCCCCTCCTCCTTCGCCCCAGCTTTCACCCCTACCCCACAAAAAATACATATACATTATGAACAATTTGTAAACTCTAAATAATTTGACATATATGCATATATTTAGTTACTCATTATATGTGCATAACTAAGCATAAATGGTCTATGACAATATTATTTTGTTTAAATTTTATTCTTAAACTTTAATTTTCAACTTTTGAATACTGCAGTAGTGCTAGTGAATACACTACTACTGAATACATTGTAACAATTCAAACATACAATTTATATACATTTTCTGAATATCAAACTAAATTATGTCCCTTTTACTATAAGCGCATTTCAAAACGATTTGTTCAAATTGTGTGAAAATACAGAGTGGAATGTCTATCACTATAAATTATCACTGCTCTATTCATCTAAGCTTAAAGAAAATGACAGTTCACTGAGAGGTCTTATTTCAGCTGAAAGAGTGCCAAGGTCGGCGCTATTGTCCTGATTGTCTGCCTCTCACTGGTCACTGGTCTCATGAAGGCACGTCCATAACACAATAGTGGTAATCCACCTAATAGGTACAGTGTCTCCTCTGCTTTCAAATTACTGTATTTTTATTGACACTGCATAAAAAATATCGGCTTAAAAGGAATTTGGAATATATTTTGAAATAGCCATTATAAAGACTATTTTTATAATTTATACCTCATAATGCTTACTTGAGGAAGTAGTTTAATTACATTGGGTGATAAGTATTGAGGTTTACATATAACACATATACATTCACTAAGCAGAGGCAGAATGTTCCAGTGTTTGGTAAATGATGTAATGTTGGAGTGAACTCTGTCACCCCCGGGGTCCAGCAGGTGGACAGCGTGTGCTTTTCTGGAGATGAGGCCAAATAAAAAGCCTGAGGTGGCTCTATTCAGACTTGCGTTAATGCACCTTTTGTTGATGTAGGGGCCATTCCTACTGCCAACACACAGCCACATGCAGGGGTCTGTTCCCATTTCTATACACACACCTCAATCCAGGTTCCCTCTACTTACACATACAATGGAAAACACTTTGCATTTTATATTTGTGTCTTCCTCTAAAATGCTCATTTCAAGCAATCAAGCAACAGTTTGTTGTCTGCTAATTACCTCTGACTGCACTGCACATTATGTTTCAGAGGTCAATTACGAACAAAATGATGGTAAAATAGGCCCTCAATCCCGGAGCTCTACCCACCAATTTTCAACATCCATTGCAGTGTGTTGGTTTGACTTCCTACTTATTGCCTGTGCGTGTTTATTCTATTTCTCTTTTGTTCACCTGCGTTCCCTGTTTACAAAGCCGTGGGTTATTAATGTCCCAGATAGACGGGTAGTACAGTGTGTGTATGTGTTTGCTTGAGAGAGAAAAGGACCAAGGAAGATTTGTGTGGTTTTGTGTTTGCTAAAGTGACCTTTAGTTTAGCGAGGAACGGGCTTGTGTTTGAACTGGACGATTTACACATGTTTATGGCCAAGGAGGCAGGTGTTTGAAGGCTGGACCCTGCTTTTGTACACAAATGTCAACACAAACGCCTAAGATAACAGCCAGAGTAATTACTTAAAAGCTACATTGTCATGCGATTATACTTGTTATCAAAATATGAGCATACAGCATTTACTGTAGGCTATATCGTTTTAAGATCCAAATGCAAGGGTGCTATCACTGCATTGCAAACAGTTCAATGAAGAAAAATGTCATTGGTAATTGGTCTGACTCAATAGCTATATCTCTGTGTGCCTAATAGTTTTTAAATCTTGTGTAAATAATAGATTTGGCCAAATGTGTGTTATGGAATGTATATATTTTCTTACTTTTCATTCAACCTGCTGTATGTAAAAGCCATTTTTCACTGATGACTTTTCTCACACTGCTTGTTTACAAAAAATTCAGATCCAGCTCCAAATTATGAATAGGTGTGCCACAACAATGTAATGCGATGCAAAATGTGAAACTATATTGCTGGTTATTTTGTTACGCTACACTAAAAGCAGTTTCAGAAATGCCACAAAAAAACTGTATTGCTTCTTTAACCTTCTGTCTAGTATTCATGCTTCTCTTCTGTATGTGTCATCAGGATGTTTTGAACACAATCATTGGATTTTGTTCGCCTCGATTCTTCTTTCTTGGGCTGCCAGGCTTCACGATGCTGATTGGAGACTTCATTACGGCTGCTGCTAATATTCTAGGTTCTGACTCTCTTGAGGTACCCTTGACACTGACTATATATATAACTAAAATATTAATTATTTTAATGTAAACTGTAATATAAGGTCTGCTGCCTGTTTGTCTCCCTGGGGATGTTACTGATTTGGCTGGAATCTTCCACAGTATGACATTAAACAGGTCAACTTACAGGTCAGCTCTGTGGAGAGGTGACCCTGCTCACAGTTCATGAATGCATATTTTTCAGCTATAAAAACACCTGTATTGAACAAATGCCGGATAGATATGCTTTCTACCATACTTTGGAACATTCTGGTCAAACTTTTAACATCTCCAGGGGGACAAGCAGGTGGCATAAATAAAAGGTGCTCTGGTCGGTATCGGTTGTGAAATTTGGAGGACTGGTATTGGTATCAGCCTAAAAAAAAACTGAACACATAGACATTGATAATATGATACTAACTATTTTATTATTTGAAAAAATGTTATAATCTTTTGTTTATATGAAATTCAACCAAAATCTAACTAGTTATAGCATCAATGGAATTTTGCTGGCAATTTAAATCAGTAATGTGCCTCTAGTTGGCCATCAATTACCTATGTGGGCGATCAGTATGTCTGATCAGCCCATTTTGCTGATCACCAATCACATCACATTGATCGGCCGATCAATCAGAGCACCTCTATAAACTGTAAAACTATACTATAAAAAAAAAAAATACTACAGTGTATTATAATTATTAAAAAATCGGTCTGTAAACATTTTTTCCTCTGCTCAGGCACCCAGGGTGGAGGCACAGACAATCTTGGGTTCCCTTGTGTGTTTCCCAGACCTTTACCTCCAGATTCCAGTACTACAGAGCATCAGAGGCTCAGATGATATAGTGGTTGGGAAAGAAGATATCAAGGTTAGCAAACCTAAATTGTATTGCTTATGTGTTTATTCCACATGAAAATACGTTTGTGTTTATGAGCTCAAGCACATGCTATAAGATTCTAATGCTCTTTTTTCATAATTTGTTTTATGAAAATTCCACTTTTCAGGATTATCTGGTAAACATCCTTCTAGAGTCTGCCAGAAAGGAGCACTGTGAAGCAGCAAGGCAAGTGCATGCATTTAACATTAACCTAAAAAAAAAAGCTTCACCTCTTTTTATACCTTCTGTCCATTTTCCAGATGTATTGCTGTGTGCAGTTTGGGCCTGTGGATATGTGAGGACTTAATGCAAAAGAAAATACACCATCAAGTCAAAGATGCCATCAATGTTTTGGGAGTAACACTAAAAGTACGGATACATTTACATGATGTGCCATTTACGAAGATGAATATGGTTAAGAACCAAAATGACAGATGGCTTTTAAACAAATTGAACCTTTATTATAGTATTGTCACTGATGTCCTATAGCATTTTGCTTTGAGAAAGAATATGGTTGATTGCATATAAGAACTAAGACTACAGAACAATTCCAGTGTAATGAAGGTAGAGTAATGACAAGTCCAGTGATGTGACTTATGGGTGTGTTTTAAAGCTGGTGTCTTTCTCTCTGACTGAAGAGATGCAGAACACCAGTGGTGGCTGTTTGTTTTGGGTTTTTTTCCATGGAAAAGGTTTTGGGCGGTGGTGTAATTTCCAGGCTGCTCACTCTCAGTAGATGTGGGCCAATTTAAGTAGCTACATCTCCCAGCTTCCTGCTCAAACTACCCCCCACCCCCTTTCTCTAATGGAGCAGTAATCACTCCCCTGTACAACTTGACACACGGACTTGGCCAGTCCCAAAATAGTGGGTATAGGCTGGGTGGGGGATCCAGGGGGGAGAGTGGCACTGAGAGACTCTTTTCTAAAAGCAGGTGCTGAACTCTCAGGGCCCCTTTTTGTGTTTGGCCATTTCTGCACTCCCCACATTGTCTGCCCTTGTTACATGTTGAGAGGCATTCAGCTGGAAGAAATAGGAAATTCTATTTCTCCACAAAGAATTTCAAATCACTGAAGAAATCCACATTTGAAAGAAAATTGTCAACAGCTCAATTCTTTCCTCCAATGAGCCCAGAGAAAATGAGCCATGGCTTGAAGTGGAAATGAAATTATGCTGATTATCTGCACAGTAAGTGAAAAGCTGAATTTAGAGAAAATTACACAAAATTTCATCACACTTGGCCTAAACCTTCTCTCTTGATCCGAAGGTAGTAATGTTTTCTACCTTTTATGACTTTTCTTCAAATACATAAAGAATGTTGGCAAAGTCCTATGTCCCACACTTAGGGAGTGTTTTTCTTCATGATTAGTTCTTAGTCTTGAGATGGTAGACACTTTGATGAAGTTAGTTACCATATGATTATCTTGTTGCATTATTTTATAATGTGTATAAAAAAAAAATATTGTACATGCATTCCTTTTAAATGTGCATTTGAAATGATTTTGCTCTGTCTTGTATAGTTTGGGAACAAAGCTGTTGCACATGTAGCCTGTGATGTACTGCAGTTGCTCATCTGTCACTGGGAACATCTCCAGAAGTTGGATACTGCACTGCCCAAGAAAATCATTGAGGTAGAAATGAAACACACACCAACTGTCTGACACAAAACATTATGCTAAATTATGCTTGTTTATTTTAAAATGCTAAATAACACAAAAAAACAATAAAATATATTTCTATAGTTTCTATAGTCTATACTTAGCGTAAGTATTTGACATGCTTTTATTTGGTAGTAAGCGGAGGCATAAGATACTCAAATCTTCATATGTTTTTGATTGTTTACATTATTATTACATAATTATTCCTTATCCATATGTTTGTGTGGTACTACTTCCAATTTGATTAGGTATCTTGCTCTGCTGATGAATAGGAGTGTGTCATCCAATTATCTTTCTCCTTGTTTTGTCCCACTACAGATCTTTGTGGCCACAATAGCCTTTTTGTTACCCAGCGCAGAGCACTCAACAGTGGAAGCAGACAAAAAGGTACCCACTTAAAAGGAGGGCATGTAAAATATCTAAGATCTAAAGGCCCTCGTAGCTATCATGGTGGAATGGTGCATTTGTAGTGGAATGTTTCTGTTTTAGTGTTTTTTCTTTGTAGTTTTTTCCCCCAGTTATTTTAAGTGTGGGCTAAATCTCAAATATTCTTCCACAGTTACTGGTGTCTCTGTTGCTGTGTCTGTTGGACTGGTGTATGGCTGTTCCCCTGAGCCTGCTGCTTGAACCCATCACCATGCCAACATTGGATGAGTGCAATGCTCAGAAGGCCCCCCTTTTGGACTACATCTACAGGGTAGGTAACCACACAAGCATGTTAATAAGCTTTTAACAGTTTTTTCCAGAACATTTTAAGAACTAGTTGATACGTTTATGCAACCCCAAACTTCACTTCACAAATGTCACATTTAAAAGAAAAAGAAACTGATTACATTTTTGTTATAGGCCCTTATATTTTTCCCTTAATTTTATGGTCTGACCCTGAGGATAAGGACCGACACAAATGAATGAGGTATTATTCATTCCCTCCTCTCTGGACAGATGCGGTCAACAGCAGATCTTTGTAAGGATGTCACCCCTGATAAGAAATGGTCCAATTATTCAAACAGGACCCATTGTCTGGTAGATAAGCTCTGGCTATAAATGCTTGTCCTACAGATCTGAATGGAATATGTCTTAATATGAGAGTCACTGCAGCTGCTACAAAAGCAAAGACAATTAGCCATGATTAGTTATTTATCAGAACACCAAAGATTTCGGCCCAGGATCAGGACCAGGATTTACAGGAAATGGCAATCAGCTAGCATAAAACATGGATTAAGACATTCTTTAATTTTATTGTCTCTTATAAGTCAAATTAAATACTGTATTTTTGGTGCTAAAATTATTGTGTCTGCACATATAGCTGGCTGTAAACATTATGTTCCTCATTGTGAGTTCATACAAGTTTAGTTCAAGCTTGTCCATCTGCTCTCTCTGCCTCCCTCAGTGGCCAGCTGCATTACTTGTGTGTGGAGAGCTGAGGGGGGTGGGTAAGCAAAATTAGTGCATCGTACATCTATTTTATAATTGGTTGATTTTTGTTTTCACATATGTTTACTTGTATATTGATATATTGTTCTCTCCACTGTGCTGCTTTTGCTATTTGTTACCTTGCAGGAACTGTTGCTATGTGGAGTGCAGTGCAGTCACTTAGTTGTCAAGCACAGCCGTGCCCCCCCCTCCCCTCCCCTCTGCCTCTCCACTTCTCCACAGAGGAAGCTCTTTGGGGCTTTCGTGTAGCAGCTGTTTGGTTCAGGTCTTTTTAGCATCAAACCTCCAGCCCAACCCCCACCCCATGTGCTCTGAGGTCCGCTTGGTAGAATTATCCATACTGTCTACATTTCCCCACACAATACAGTTTCAGATGGTAGGGCATGCCTGCCTCTCTGAGTATCTCTCAGCCAAGTGTAAGCGCATGGGTGTTTTGAATAGGATTAGCAAGTGCATGGCTCTACCCACATTGCTCCTCCCTGAATAAGAGGCCCCTTCTTTTACATATGTGGTACATTTATTTTGCCCCTTCAAACTTGTGTCTAATGAGTTCAGTATACAGGTGTTTCAGACTCGGCTTATTGGTGTGTCTCTATAGATGTTTATGGCTGAGGACAAGGATGATTTCTTAATTAAATCAGTGTAAACCTTTAATCAACTGCCCCAGTGCGTCTTATCTAGCCCTGCCAACGGTTGCTTCACCATCTGTTGTGTTGATCAATACACTTACACAGTACAGGAGCAATGGGTTGGTAGGTCCACTCCTCACTCTCTATTGCGTTATAAACATATACTGCAATACTGCGCCCAATCTTGAATTCTAGATCTTGACTCAGAATCTTAGTCAGCACCAATCTGGAGAATTGGCCACCTATACATGTTTTTAAGGCTGATGGGGGAATCTGGAACACCTCTGGGAACCCACACAAATACTGACAACATGCAAACAAAGGCCTCACACGATTTGGGAACTAAACTTGGGACCTCTTTGCTTTTGAAGCAAAAATGTTCTGTCAGTCACGGTGCCATCAATGTTATAATAAAATGCAGTAGACATTGGATTAAGTTACAGAAGTTACCGATAAAGTCGGTCAACAATATCACCATGTTCTTTTCTTAGGTACTGCACAGTTGTGTGTTCGGTTCCAATCTGTACACCCAGCAGAGCCACTACCTCCTGAGTTTGTCAGACCTGTCGACTGACTATGACCTCATGTTGGGTCAGGTTAAGAGCTGTGAGCCCGCACCCTCCCAAGCAACCACCACAGACTTTGGAAATCTACTGACTGTTGCAGAAGGTAAGAGCATGTGACAATTCTGTGTTTGTACTATGGGAATAGTTCCCACCTCTTGTGTATATTTCTCCAGTGGTCACAAATATGCCTTTATGCTTATATTGAATAAAAGTTGTCAAGTTTTATGTGACTTACTAGCATACTGCAGTTTTTTACATATGTTCCCTGGACCTACTGAAATATTCTACAAACGAAATGGAAGTCCATTTGGAGCCTTTCCATTAAATGTTAATGTCTTATTAAATGTATGAAAAGGAAATCAAGCATCAGAGGGAGAAGGATTCACATTCACATTAGTGCTCATCCCTTGAGAGAAGACCCATTATGGGGTTTAGATAAAATGTGATTTTTTTTTTTACTTCTCTTTGCGACCTTGTGATTCCATTAGGGAAAAGAGAGTATATTTTTCTCTATGTAGTCAACTTCTAAAAAAAAATCTTTTGAGTCCAACTACATGGTGCATGCTTGCACCACTGAAACAATGTGAGAAATTTAAAGTATTGCTTTTAGCTGAGACATTTTACCACATATCTGTGTTTTGGTACACAGGTACACAGCTGCAGTCTTAAATGAAATAACAAAACACTATCAAAAGGGCAAACCAAAGAGTGCCGACTTGGTTATATTCATGCCCCTACCTCATATTGATCAAGTCACATCAAAAGGCCAGTGCATCTCTAATGCAGCTTGGCCTGCTTTCTGAAGAGCTTTTTCCACTTTGATGGGGATAATGGTATTGATAGCACTGTCACAATGCAGGAGCGCATCTTGTTTTTCCACATCTCTGCAGAATAAAGCATGGCATGCTGTTCACTTACGACAAAAAACCTGTACATTTACATAAATGCAATTCACTAAGTCCTATTCATAACCCTGTAAAGACGGTGGTTCTCATTAGCACTCAGCCAGTCTTTGAAAAGCCTATTGAGTTTTTCTACAATGAACAGATGTAAAGTTATATTTCTGTCATGATTAGATGCTGCTTATTTACCTAATGTTACCCAAGGCCCATGCTACTCATATTATAGGGCAGATCTCTAAAATATACATTTCTACACTTAACAATGACATTGAGTAAACTTTTTAAGATGAGACACTGAGTGAACCTCGGACCAGTTTTAGGAAAAAATAAAAAGCATATTTGGGCAGTTTATGTATGAGGGTTCTAATTTCTTTTCTGCATTTGTCAATCTACAGGAAATATTTAATATTTTCTCATACATTTTCATGTTCACCTGCAGTGTCTCAAATGAAAATTAATGACACACCATGTACCCTCATTTATGTTTTGTTTATTATTACCATGTTCTCCTCTTGCTTCATTGTCGTTATTTCTGCTGTTTGGGACAGAAAAACGTCGCCGAAACATGGAGGTGATTCCTCTTACCGCACGCATGGTCATGACACACTTGGTCAACCATCTTGGTCACCACCCTCTTAGTGGCGGCCCAGCACTTCTGCACAGCCTTGTGAGTGAAAATCATGATAACCCGTACGTGGAGTCATCAGAGCTCTCCTCTGAGGTCTTCAAAAGCCCAAACCTGCAGTTGTTTGTCTTTAATGACAGCACTCTGGTGTCCTATCTACAAATCCCTGCAGACGAGCACGTCGTGGGCCAGCCCCCAACTTCTGCCTCCCAAGTACGGGTAATTGTCCGGGATATCTCAGGCAAATACTCCTGGGATGGTTCAGTCCTTTACTGCACTAACCATGAAGATTCTGTTGATATAGGCACTATAAATATCCCCCTTTCACCCGCTGCTAGACTCAGTCAAAGTTTGTCACATTCCACATCAAGAGGAACTTATAAAAAACAACAGTCATTTTCGAACTGTAGTGACGACCAGGAGCTAGACATCCTTGATAAGCTTTTGGAGGATTTAGGGTACACCAGCCCAGAGTGCCTGCCCCACCCGCAGCTTAAACTCAATCAGCCTGCTCCTTCGCCCTGTGGCATGAATCTGGAACAAGAGGGAGCCATTCTAGAGGCCATTCTTAAGCAAACTCA
>KN475823.1:29547-47711 GCA_000787095.1 Periophthalmodon schlosseri
CTCCACCCCTCCATCCAATCGTGTGCCGTTAAGAGTCTGACTCCAGCTGTAGTTGTCAGTTGGTTTAAAGGGAGTGTAATCACCAATGGAGATGAATTAGCATGTGAATGCCAGCAGCAGAGAGTTGGGGTGGTTAGATGGGGGGGTCAAGTCAGGATGGCCCCTGGAGGGAGAAACCTGATCTCCCTAACGCCCAACTCCTTTTTGGACAACATGTACAGCACTGCCTCGCCAGAGCCACGCTGCCCCTCTGGCGGTTGCTATAGAAACCTCCCCCAAGGAGACTTCATTTGTCAAAATGTGTAATGTGTACACTGGTCTGATGCAAAGGTGCTGTCTGTATGAAATTATATAATGGGTCATTTTTAGAATCTAATCAGCAAATGTTATATTTAGCTGGTGTGGAAGTGTGTGTCTTGCTTTTTGTGTTATAAAATGCATCACATCCAATGCCCTCCCCACTCACTTTCCAGGCCTTGTCTGTGTGTCCCCCGGGGCATCCTGAGTGACAGATGTCTGTTACCCAACGCCAAGTGAATTAGCCCAGTGTGCTACAGGGGGGACAGGCTGCCTTTGAGCCTCGGGCTGTGAGAGGGGGACACTATGGTGCTATGGATGCACAGGGCCACTGAAGCTTCACCTGGCATTCCTCAGCAGCGAGGCTGTCCTCACAGACACATCCTATGAGCACAGATAAGCACTGCCTCTGGAGCTCTGGCACTGATATGCTGCCAACCCTCATGCACTCCAAATGAGGAGTTGAATAAATGTGCAGAACAAAACACACTGCAGGTGTTAAGTATTTTAGGACTGTCTACTGGACTGTTAAAAATGGATATGTTAAATTATACTTATGGACAATTCCTCATACTTACTTTGTAGACAGCACCACAGCTACTATTTTGAAGACCTATTTACTTTGATACTCAGACCATGCAGAATTTAATTCAACATTGAGTACTCAGAGTTTTCAACTGGACAGTTAAATCATCATGTGAACATTTCCATGCAAATTAAACTGCCATTTTAAATGCTTCTAACATTTATATTTTCTGAATCTCTTAAGTTTGAGTGCAAGAATGACAGCCATTTTGTAAGTATGCTGGATAGTATAAAAATCCTTACCCTTTAGGTTATCCTGTATAAGCTTCAATAATCCACAGTCTGCTCTTGCTTGTGAGAACACTCTCCAAGGTAATTAGTTGAATATTTCTTCAAAGAGAAGCTATATGACCCCTGTGTGTACAGATAAAAGGCCAGTATGGAGCTGTTCCCTCCTCTCTCACTCTGTCACAAGGCTCAAGAGGACTCCAGCAGTCCGCTGCATCGCATCACCGAATCTTTTAGACTAATAGGATTTGATATTGAAAATGGCCAACAGCATCAGCAGAGATTCAGTCAAATACAGAAACCACTCTTTTTGTATCTCCTCTCAAATTACCACTTTGACCCCCACATTATCTAATACAGGGGCCAGTTTTTTATTATATGTTTTACTTTTTGAACTCTGAACAGGCATCGTATTGCAAGCTTCTTTTTCAGACATTTTTTAATGTCACATAATTTATTTATATGTCTGATGGAAATTGCAGCTGATCTGGCTTTGTGTGCAATAAGAGAATTTTATGCCCAGCACTTTGCGTCCTGAACGCTAGAAGCCACAAAATGTACAGTCGAGGGCAATTTAGGCATTTATTCAACCATTATTGTGTATTTGTTCACAAGCAATGTGTATCAACTTAGAAGTTGTTTATCATTGCACGCATGCACTTGTTTTCAAAGATTATCACATGCTAGATAAAATGTCTCTATCAACAAGCTCTTAAAAGGAACTTGTGTATATTGAACAGTGTAGTACAGTCAAATGTATGTTGGAGGTAGCAGGTTTCAAATAGGTGAGGTGATGTGGAACTGACCCTGATTTATAGACATTGCTTCCCTACTGGTCTAAATCAATGTTTTGCACATCCTCAGTCCCATACTTGTAGTTTGTGTGCGCATGCAAGCTTGAGTGTGAGTCAAACATGTGCACACACGCATACACACACTCTCTCTCTCTTCTACAGGCATCAATCAATAACCATAATCTGTTTCTGCCCGTCACCAGTCATGCAAGCCAGGCTTTTAGGAGCTGTGTGGACTGTGTGTTTATGTCTGTGTGCAGATGAAGGAAGCGGGAGGTGGGTTTTGAGCAAAACCCAGAAACCCCACTGCAGTCTGTGGTGTCCCAAGTTCACGTGAGATTATTTGCACTTTCCGAACTCTCTTGACAAGATGCCGTTTTATCAGAAAATACAATGGATTTGACTTCCCATTATAGCAGCCATAACATAATAATATCATTAAACAATAATAATTAGGTTATTAACATTTAACAACATTTAACACTTTCTTTCACAATGTTTTTGTCCAGCCAAACTGGACAGTGACTGTAAGATTCCACACCTCGCAGAGTTTAAAGTGTTTGTATGCATGATTGGATGTCATGAATAGGATCTGCCATGTTAGTGTTGTCTCACATGAATTATTTAGCATCGTTGATAGGTCTAATTTGCCAGCTGTTGTGCCATGACTGTCAGCAGTCTAATGGATAATACTCAGCAGTCTGTATCACTGAGGACCACGGTGCTTGACTGGGCACAGCGAGATGCCTGGGTTGTCATTTAATGCTTCGCTCTTATAGTTTTAGCTGACAGGGGCACAAGTACCTGACTTCCTGCTTATGTAAAATTGTTTTGCGTCAGCTGGAAGGAGAAGGATATGTAGTTGGTTATGTTCCATCTTTTTTGCCTTGGGATATGCAGTTGGTTATGTTGCCTCTTTTCTTTGTCTTTGTAATTGACATTGCTTCATCAGATATTGGTATTGGTTTGTATTTTTCTTGGAGCTGACAAGGGTGACTAGTTCAGAGGCCGCTGTGGATTTGGTGGAAGAGTTAAGAGTATACACAGTATTTGGAGGCTGACAGGGAAAGGAACCCCTCTGAATGTTTTAACCTAATCCCATTATCAGTGTAGCGCACTGCCTCTCTTCTGCCCCCCCTCCTTATCCCTACTCTCCCACCCCACTCTCCAGCTGACCAGCTGTTCCTGCCGGGACTCACCACAATGTCCGATGTGTTCAGATCACTGAGTACCCCCCTTAATATGCACACACAAGTTCACTGCACACAGTTCATGTACAACCAAAGCAATTGCCTAACCCTTTGCTGGAACCAGTGAAGACCCAGTGGGAGGAGGGTGTTAGTTCGGGAGGCAGGGGTAGTTTTGGGGGTGTAGAATGGGCAAGCACAGGCTTGTCAGACCAAGAGCCTTGACTCAGAAGGCAGTTCTGCTCGCATGGCATATGGCGTCTAGCTTCATACAACATGCAAAAGTATTCCCTCCTCCCCTCACCCCCCATCCCTTTCTCCCTCCCCTGCTGCTAATGTAGAATGACTCATAGCATTACTCATTTTTTTTCTTTAAGCCCCCCTCAATACACACACTAGGTCCTCCTCCTCTTGCCGCCCTTCCTGCAACAAAAGGCTCTGGCTGTATGGCACCAACACCCTCAAAGCCCTTGGGGCTGAGGCTAGCCCAGCCTGTACTCTCTGGTCTGAGCATGGGGCCTCCCCTTCCGCCCCTTTTTAAACACAGGTAGAGCAGGCGTGGAAGCAGACGGCCAACAGCAGGGGCCCTGGCCCCGCCTCACAACCGTATACACACTGCTGGTGTCAAACTGTTGTGCTGGTCAGCCTGTTTGGGTGTTTACACACTGTTATAGCAAATCGCTGATTGTAAGATATTCATTCTTGGCTTTATGAGTAAATAAAAATACAAATTAATACCAAATTTCCATCTCTGTATGTTTTTGCAATCTGCAAACATCTAATGATTTCAGAATGTAAACTGCATTTTTAACTCGATCCCCAACATCCGCACCCCTCCTCTTTCTCTTCGTCTGTTGTATAATTATATCTAACATTTGTGTATTTGTGTGCGGCAAAGTACCTACAATTCTTCTTTTTGCAATGGATAGTTTTGTGTGGTGATCAGGATAATTGATTGAAGGTTGCAATATGTGCAAATTACCTCTTGTATGATTTATTCCTAGTATTTCTGAATATATTTGTCAGATTTCCAAGCTCAAGCGGCTGCACTGACTGGTCCCTCACAAGTTATTGTCCTGCTCACAAACAGACTAGGTGGAACATCTTTGTCATTGGAAAGACTTCATGATTGCTATGGTTTTGCTTCTATTAGCAGGGGTGTAAAAACCTGTCTGTCTGCTTTTAGTGATTAGCATCAAGCTAGCCATTCCATCTGTTCCCTCTAGCCCTGTTTAATTAATGAACTTTCTTCCTCCGCCCCATTGCCAGCTAGTGCAACACAGAGTCAGAAGCTGTTACTCCTCTGTGGTTACTCCATGTTCTTGCCCCCACACCACCACCCCTCCTCCATGGGTGCGTTCTCATTGATTAGTAATGTTTTGTTTTCCCCTCTTTTGTCTAAGAAGGGTTCTTGGAGAGGGGTTTCATAAGCATCCTAACAAATTAGAGTAGTAAGAATCTAAACATGAGTGATAATTATTTGTTGTTGTTTTTTAATGGTATTTTTTTTTAATAGATTTTTTTAAGAAGACCGCTAAATGTCTAATTGTTGTGTTCCTAACGTCCCTTTTCAAATCAATCTTGAAAACTGTTTATATCATCCCTGATTCTCAGTAACTCTTGTCCTCTCCTATTCTTACAACATCCTATCTCTCTGTGTCTCTTGGTACAAGGCAGAGTGGACAGCTCTTTGTCCAGCTAAAGCTGTCCTCTTTTGTCTGCGCGGCCTTTTTTATCCTTTGCTAATCGCCATGGTCGTGTGCCTGAGTTGGACCCCATATTTCACGTTCGGCTCTCTTTTGTTTGACACACCGCCCCTGATAAGAATTCCAATTCTAGGGCCTCTCTGATATTGAAATCCAACAGCGGCTAGAAAGGGCCTTCAATCATCCATTATCTGTGCTCCAGTGATTACCATTCAATCTCTCAGGCCCCAGACTCCTCATCACTAGCCCCAGAGCTCAGACTGTCCCCTGAAAGAACCTGCATCCCTTAACGCCTGTCTCACATTCAAGCATATCCATAGATATTTCTGACGCCGACTTAACACGCTTTCACACTGAATGCTACTGGGAAATGTCAGTGAAATGTCACTCAGCGTTCTTCACTGGAGTCTCCTGGACTGTGGTGTGGCCCTGAGCCTGCAGCAACCTATGCAGACATGTTATGACATTATTAGCTGCTTTTGTCTGTAAATGCTGTTAGGATTTGAAGGGAGGACTTCCTTTTAAATATTATTTGCTCACTAGGAATGAGTTGATTATGTATAAGTTGCTGAATATTGCCTCTCTAGTGGTTCAAAGGCTGTGTCTGCTTCTGCAGTGTCCTTACCCCATTGTTGTCTTTTTAAAGGGTGTCCTTGTACCTCAGCATTTGCATTTCACCACTGAATCACATTTTCTGCATGGACTGACAGACAAAAAACAAGGGTATGACTTAAATTAAGGTCCCTTATTCCTGAATTAGCCTTTGATATGATAATACTAATCTGTATAATAGTGTGTCAGGGTAAAAGGGAGGTACTAGGACATACATGTCTTCTGTTTCTAAAGTTGATAATACACTAAATTCTAATAGTCTATTGAAAGTTGTTAAAGTATTAATGAATGGGTTACTGATTTAGCTTGTTTACTCTGATTGTTCAATCTGATGAGAAGCCTTGCAATGCAGACGTCCACTTATCCCCACACTAAATTTAGAAACACCCTGCACTCAGTACCTTTGTTTATTGTAGGCAACACATCTTCATTAGTTATGTATAACCTCTAATTACTATTGATGAGACTCGAGTTGATTTGGGTACAAATCTATAGCTTTTGTTATTCTAATGAGAGTTATTTACCCTCAGATCTTCAAGCCAGAGGGCTTTGGAATGGGGCTTTGTACAGATATAGCATGGGCCGCTCTAGCTACACCCACTTGTTTTTGTATCTGACGATGCGATACCCCCCTTTTTGCACCCTCTGATGCTGGCAGACCTGTCTGAGTGGATGTATAGCACTTCCTGCTCCTCCATCTGTTTTCGTCCACCCATAAAAAGGTCCATTATAATGTGCGAGATGCACAGTCGCCATGCTGGGAGCTTGGCTTGAACCAGCCCAGGAGTGTACTGAACTTCTTATTGTACAGGTTACACAACTTTATTTAGGTTGTCTGTGTGTCTGAGAGAACCGTTTTTTTATGGCAAAATCCCCCCCGTCCCATGAGCTATATGAATGCAACTCTGCATATAGCCATTGGATGTTAGTAGGCTCCTGATTAACCCTGGAGTGACTACCTAATGTTATTGAAGGAGGGCCACCTGGCTATAAGACTGTACAGTCAGCTGCCACTGAAGGGCCAGAAAAGGAGACGACCAGGTGTTGGGCTTCAGCCCCCCTAATTGTTGCCATGTAATAGCCTGCTTGACTGCACAATATAGCCTAGGGCTGAGGATTAGCAAAAAGCTGTTGCCAACACAGTAATCCATTTTCTTTTTTCGTCTGTGGTTTGTATCTTGTATACATGCATACAGCCCCATCCCTGATCCTCCCCATCACATTGTGGCCGGTAGAGGCCACAATAATGGGGTACTTTCTTGTCAGTATTTTATGCAGTATGTCATTTTGGTTAGACTCACTCTGCTTGTTCATTATAAGGCATCTGGAGAGTAGATCCTCTATAGTATTGGTGAGTTCTTCACCATCTCGTCCTTCACACATACGATTGTTATGGCTCCCTGGAGCATTTATTTTGATATATTTTTCACTTTTAATTACAATGACATTACCTAAATATGCCAAGAATGTGCTTGAGTACAAATGAAAGCACTACTCCGCCAACTCTGTACCCATGTAACCTGGTGCTAATCATTATCATTCTCGTTAAATGCCTGGCATTTTGCATAAGGACAGGCAGGCTAATTGGCCTAATGAACCTTTCATAGAGAGGGCAATGGACTTTATCAGCCGAATGTGTTGGCTGAGAGGTGGCCAGTCATCCTTGGCTTTAACACATTACAGATATTCTATGCCACATGCCACAAACATCATTAAAATTGCAGAAGCCTTTATTCATTGAGTTTTAATATTTCATCAGTGCTCGTCTACTGTGTTGTTTTGGGGTTCAAATCAAAGCTACATGTTTGGCATGACACAGAATTGCCACATGTCTGTCAATTAAAGTGTCGGCCTTGATTCCAGATTTGTCAAATAGATTAGATTATATCCTGACCCACTTGACTAAAAGACCTATTTTAAGAAGAGCTGATATTACTTTTCAGTATGACAGCCTCCTCCTTGTGTCTGCTTTTAACAAGGGTTTAGAAGAAGACATTCAAAATGTGTACATAATCAGATGGTCCACTTTGCTCTTCTGTTTTTCATCTTCATTTGACTTTTAATAAAAAGTTCAAGTTGGTGGCTGCTGAATGTGAAGATCCATTGTCTCTGCAATTCAACTAACAGGAAGTAAAGTAGAATTGTGCTGCATATTTGTTGGTGTGTATGATGCACACCTTTGTCCTATTCTAATAATAAAGTCAGAGGCTGAGGCATTCATGTCATACTGGCCATCGTCAGTGACAAAAGGCACCTTTAGAAAACTCAGGCTGCTGTCATAGAAGTGTATCTGTTCATCTTCATCAGCTCAGCCTTTTGTGGCTCATCTTATTATGACTTTCTGTTAATGCACCGTGGAGGCCTGCGCGACTGTCGAGCCATAATGGACCTGTGTTTGATTAATCATGTCCATCTATTGTGTTTCACATCTAAGGCAGCTCTGTCAGTCCTCATCATGGAGACCAGGCGTCTTTTGAAAAAGAGATTGGTTACAGGTTCAGCTAAGTTGAATGCTCAAGCTCAGTGTGCTTGGGTGACAGTTATGTTTTGTTGCAACTTTAATAATAATAAGTTATATACCGCACTTTTCAAATAAAACTCAAAAGATGCTTGCATTTTGCATTTGTTTCTGTGCTTTGTTTTCATCAGTCATTGTAAAGAAATAGAAAGTAATTTATAAGAGAAACAATCAGGATAGAGGATTTACATTAAGTTTTGGAGCTGACACTGACTTTAGTTGTAGGTGCTCATCTTGTGATTTGTAGTTGTACAAAAAATCAATTTTTATAGCTCCCTAGAGGAGAGGTGACCTGCTGGGGACTAGTCGGGCTTGAGAAAATGGGAGACTGCGTCCTCCTATCTGCTCATAAATAACCTGCTCATGCCAACTTGCAGACATCACTTTTTAGTCTGCACCTGTGGCAAAGCCAAGTGAAATCACTGATGGGCAGTGATGATGTCATGGGTTAGGAGTGATGTCACAGCGATAACTCCCCGTGCTGCTGTCTGAATACCAGATGGACGGTAGAGAGGTGTGGAGGTTGGAGCTTAGAAGCTCTTGCTGTGGGAAAGTCACCCCTCTGGAGGTGTCATTAACCTGGGCTTACTGTTTGACACAGCTCCTCTGGGGCTGCTGAGCTCCAGTTTCCTGGGCCAGCTTCTAATTAGACTACTTGTTAAAACTTGGTGCATCCAGCTATTCCTCTGGAGCTTCTAGTGTTGTGTACTGTATGTATATGCACAGCCAGCACAAACACCTCTACTCATCATAATGCGGCTGTGACTCTGACACATTCAGGCATTTTCTGCCCTGGTGTGGTTTTGATGGCACAAAGCTGTTTAATGAGACACCAGTTTGAGTGGCTGACATAGAGGATGGGTGTGGGACATGCACCACACTGTACAATCAGCCTGCGGCTTTTACACTTTTACTTTATCCATCTCAATCTGTTGTTCCTTCTCGTTTTGCCATTATTCCCACAGCCAGCTTTATTGCCACATTCACTCTCTCTGTTCCTCTCTCTCTTTTTGTCCGATGTCTCTCCATCTAAATGTCTCTGTCTGCTTCCCCGTTTTCCCATAATCACCTCACACCTCCAAGGGCCTCTGCTGAGACGAGGTTTACACCTCAGGCTTCGCTGTGACAACAGGTACCTCTGGCACTCACCGCCCGGCCTCCTTCCAATCAACACCTGCTTTGCTTTATCCTTTTCTTTAGCTCTGTCTCACTGCATCCACGTCTCTGCTACTGTCTCCAACACTAATCATTTTTCTGTACATCCTCTGTTCCTTTTTACACCTTGCTCTTTTAGTGCATTGTCCTGAAGTGTATTTTATTTTAAAGTTACATTAAATGCCCTCCTGCCATGTCCTCTGCATCGGATTATAGATATACTGAGAATACCTCAGAATTTAAGAACAGCAACCCTGGCACCTCAGCAACAATGCACGCCCCAATGTCCCCCACCCCTTCCTCTTAACAGCCCAATTATGTGACTGCTGGGAGTCAATAGCGCTGCAAGCTACTCCTGAGCTTCTCTTCTAACCAAGGTCAAGCTGATTGGCACAGGTTAATGGGCAGATGTGAGGCTAAAAGAGGAGGGGGTCAAGCACCTAGAGGCACCCTTCACCTCATCTTTAAACTGTCCCTCTTCACCACAAGAGTCCCTATTAGCACCAGTGCTTCTACAAACTGGATTAACCTTGGCAGTTTCCATAGAGGGCGGAACTTTTTATTCCCATTGCAAGTCCCATGTATTTTTTTTTTTTTACTTTTTTAAAATGGTTTGTTCACCAAGCAATTTGTGGTATGTGTCTCTGGAAGGTGACTATTTGGAGGGTGTAACAGACGTGCCACAAGGTTGTCTTCAGTGTCTGAGTAGGATGATTGTTACACTTGCACCTAACTTCTCTGACATTATCAGTATATAGAAGTACTGTTTAAGCAGTCAAATTTGATTATTGTGTGCCTGAAATCTCAATTTTTATTTTATCACTTAATTTGTGTATGCTTTGGCTTGAAGCATCTAGCCAATTACGTCACACTTGTTTGGCTATTATCATAATATTGTATCAAATTTATTTTGATTCAATGACTTGACAGATATTGCACCAAAGCTTTTCACTCTTGGAGAAGACAAGTAATCAACAGTAAAGTGACTTTTTAAACTGAGCTTTTGAGTAAGTAAAAGTCGAATGCTCTCCTCCAGAAGGGCATCAGTTCAAAGGTCAGCATTGACTGTGCATGTTCTATTGCTGATGTATGCACAAAGCCACAATGTGTGAGCATGTGTGCGCCTCTGCATGCTCCGCTGGGGTGACACAGCCCAAAATGGATCCCAGTGGACAGGCGTTTTCTGGACAGGTCCCTGTGGACTGTGGAGAGGGATGATGATAAGGGTTGGTGGCGGTTGGCCGATGGGCTCCAGCAGTGATGGAGCAGCCTGCTAATGAAGAGCCATCTGAGGCCTCCATTCACCTTGAACATGGGCCACTGCAGCTGCCCTGACCTTGGCTTTGATCCACAAAGATGCTTGACCCCCACCATTCCCCCTGAGTCCCCCTCCCACCATCTGGTCAGCATGCATGCATATGTATACATACGTGCATACACCCATAGATACATATGCATGCACCCGTTTGCTGACCCATGTGCTGTCAATGTATGAGCCTAATGGATTGCTCAATAAACCTCTTTGATTTACATTTAGATGAGAATGTTTTATGGTAGGGGAATGTGTTAGGGGTATATACTATGCTTGGTACAAGGAAATGTGTCTTGTCTTTTAAAGTTATTTTACGTTCATTTGTTGCTGGTGTGTTATGTTCATGTCACCATGCTCCAAAAACATTACATGGATTTGCTTCCATCTCCCTAATAGGAATTCAACCACTCGGAACACACTGGCTTCTTTGGAATTTCCCAAAGTGCTTGAACATACGATTCACTCATGTGAAACAGTTGCTTGGACAACTCAGCTGTAAATGACAGTTATGTCATGGTTGACAGTCCTCAGACCATCAGTGGAGATGTGGACAAGTCTATGCTTTATGGGAGTCTTTAGCTCACTGATGCTGGGACACATTTTCTGTTTCACTGGAGCTTTGGACTCACCTGAAGCTTTAGTGAGCCCTTATCTCCAGGAGCAGCACATTGTTTGTCCCTGAAAGTATCCAGGCTTTCCTCCTAAACATTTCAACACAATAGTGTTTGCGTCAGTGTCCTGGACATTACTTTTATGTTACTACATCATTGAACATTGAAATAGTTACTTTTTCTTATAATTCTGCTTTTTCTCATTTAACTCATCAGTTTGTCCTACATGGATAGAAGGCAGGGGAAGGAAGTGTTAGAGGCGCAGCATGTATTGGAGTCAGAGAGCGCCTGCTCCAGCTGGAGTCAATATTTGCTTTAGGAATCTCAATAACAGGCCTGCAGTCATCTGCATCTCTGATAATGGACAGCCATATGGCTCTGTTGACCCATGCTGTGCTAAGGTTCGTCTAGCCCTGCATCTATCACTAATAACTTTTTTTCTTTTTTTTTTATACGTTTTCCCCAATTTGCTATTGGTTTACTGACACTTATTGTGTATTTATTCTATAATTGCGTCTTTATAAACTTCCTTTCTGTGTTTCCTTTCACCTCCCTCTAACCCTAGATATGGCAGAGCTGTGACCCAGGTTGCCATAGCAGCCAAGCCTGGGATGCTCATCTTTTGTCCCATATGTTTCATTTAAGTGACGGTAAACAATAATGTTGTATGTATAGTGATACTACAGCTTTAGATGCTAATACATGTATCAGCAAAGTAAAATATGATTATATCCAGCCATGTGTTGCATTTTGAAATTCTACGAAAACTGACCAAAAAAAGTAAATAAATAAAATATTTATTATGAATCTTGTGTACAGGATTGGCCTAGAGTAAACTCCAGCTACCAGTATGTTATTGTCTTGTGCTGTTGACCTCAGTGGGTCTCTGTGCGTCCATGTGAACAGCTTGTTCAGCCTACCCTCTGGTGTGTCCGGCTCAGGTGCCTGTCTGCCCCACTTCTCCACGCTTCTCTCAAAGCCATTGGTCATGGCTTACTTGGCCCCTGCTGTGGCGGCATGTGCCCACAGCAGGCCACCTGCCCAGTCACTGTCTTGTCCTATCTATCTAACGCAGACGAGAGCCTCCCGGCCCAGTCCAGCCTATCCTAGAGCAGTCTGTCTGAGCACTGGCCTCAGCTCCAACATGAGGCCACCCCTCCCTGGCAATCAAAATGAATCAAGGAGGGCTTCAGTGCCCAGTGTCTTTGCATGAGTCTATTTCTACACATGGGGAAACTGAGAGCTGACTTTGAGGCCAAGTCTTAAGCATTACCTGTCTGCATGATACAGCTGCTATAGCTTTGATAATAATATTATAATCGCCCTCTCAATCTTTTCATTGCACACCCAGGTGCTATTTTGCCACATTATTTATTTGCTTATTTATTTGAGCTTTCTCATTTTAAATTCAGTCATCTATCCTGCCTGTGCCCCAGTTACTGCTTGTCACTCTGAATTTCAAATGGCTCCAATTTTCCCCCTGATGGCACGGAGAAGTGGCAGGCAGCGGATCGGGAATGGTGGTCTTAGACATGCAGCCTGCAGCAGGGCTTGTGTTAGAGAGAAAAGAGGGATGAGAAAAGAGGAGAGGTTTGAGCACCATGTCAGTGCTGGAATATTTCTTCCTCTTTTTGTGTATTTGGGGGCTCAGTAGCAACACTGATTGTTCTGACTACAGTTTCATGTGCTTTTGTTGATGATGTTGGTACTGCTCCAGTCCAGTAACACTGCCCAACTCACTCATCTGTGATTAGTAAACCCCAGGCAGCATTGAAAGGACAAAAAAGATTTAGCTTCTGGTGTTTTATTATGTTGCAAAAGTATGACATTATTAGAAAATAGTTTGTTTTTTGTTTCTCTTAATACTGTTTGTTTGAATCATTCCTTAATCTGAGCACAGTTATGAGGAGCGGGCACTCTACCTGGAGGCTATTATTCAGAATCACAAAGAAGTCATGACATTTGAAGACTTTGCATCACAGGTGTTTTCGCCCTCTCCTGGATATCCAATGAGTGGGACAGGTGAGTTGAAACAATTGGATCTACATATACTTTTCTCTATAAACTATTTATGTATTGCATTGTGTAACCATGACAAAGTACTACCCTTTTTCATTTTGAGTTTGTTTGTTGTCTCATTGACATTTATTGGTTTAATAACAGTTTCACCATTTATTGCATATATTTACAATATTTGAAATGTGGAATTGTGACTACATTGAATACGTGGCCTATGTTATCCAAGGGGCTATAGCCGATTTATTATTATTTTATTATTTTATTGTTATAAAGTAAAATTTGTTTTACCCCAGTACAGATATATTTTAAAGCAGCTTTAGGGTCAAAATGTATGTTGTCTGTCTAATTATAAATCATTTTTATTGTTTATCGTTTTATCATCACAAACCAGGAAGTAAAGCTAGTGCGCTGTTAGCATTACAGTGATGATAAAACTCAGCTCTGGCCTCTGGAAGTTGTCAAATGTGCTTCTAAACTCATTGCAGTGAATAATTAGGATGCTAGTGTGTTAGGAAAGTGAAGAATGACCACCCATTAAACAAAATGAATGCTAAGTACATGAAAAGAAAAAAGGAATTCAGATAAGACCAAGTAACATTTTTGAGGGTTTGTATTCTCAATCTTATCTCAGGACACATTTTTACTTGCCCTTTGCCTCACCTATTTTTCCATATTAGCGTGTTCTCATTGTTCAGCCACACACCTGTTTGCTCCCTTATTCTCTCTTCTCTCCTTCTACGCCTACACTCTGATGAATATCAAAAGACTATGCAGCCAGGCTGCTCAGGATGTCCAAGTCACTTCAAACGCTCCTCTTTCTTTACTTCCTTGTCTTCAAACCGCATATATAACCATGGAATTGCTTGATTAAAAACATTAGGAAACTGGTTCGCCTGTGTGTGCGTTGTGCCATCATAAGCTCGGCAACACTTAGATGTACCTGACAAACAGCCGCCCGCAGATGTCAGGACAGCACCTTATCAGCCCGTGATGAATAGAATGGAAAACGTGTCTTATCTTGTTTTTCCGACTCATACCAGCTCCGATCGATCTGCAACAGCACTCCAATCAATACAGAACTGCACTTTTCCACTCTATCGGATCCCACCACACTTTCTGTTATGACAAGAAAAGCACTTCACAATACAACACTCACCAACGTCTTGCCATTTACAGAGCTGTCAAATGTTTCAGCAGTGTTATGTGCTGGATTTGATGGCATTTAAAGGTTCTATATTATGCATTATTTGGGCTTCTAACACTACTAGAAATATTAAGGCTAAAGTGGTCACAGTAGTTTAACTTAAAACATTGTGTCCGTTTTGGAAATCCCTTATCGTAGTTGGCATTGAAATCAGCAGTAGGTGCTAGACTTGCATTTAAAGAAGAATTGTTTATATCTATCAAAAAACAATCATATGAGGCTACAACATGGTTTAAGGTTTAAAAAAAAAAAAAAAATGTTTATAGACCCTTTAAAATGAACAGCCATATCTTCCTGTCTTGTACAGGAGATGATGGGGCTTTTATGTTTAGTCATGGGAAAGTTTGCAGGTCCCCTGTATTTGACCTTTAGATTATATTGCCATGGGTGTTTGCAATGCATCTTTAAAAATGTGTGTGTAAATATTTTCCACCATTTTAGCCTGCCATGCCTGAGTATTGTGTGCTCCGTCAAGCATCGACGTGGCTGGCTGACACTTTTCCTCATTCTCACCCTGAAATGTGCTGCTGCTCCACCATCTCTGTTGTCTCTGTGTCAGTGTGTGTCAGTGTAAGTGTGTGTGTTTGAATGTGTCTGCTCACCCTGCTCTGGCTGCCTCTGCTGCCACTAACATGTCATCCATGCTCCATGACAGCGTGCAGGCGTTGGCCGGGGATGGTTGGGGACATGGAGTACCCCTGGGCCAAACTGGACTGTAAGACTGCCTGCTTCCTCCGCACTAGGCATGAAGCCCATTGCCCACCTACATTCATTTTACCCAAATAGGACAATCATTTAGACCTTTATACAACCATAATCAGATTCTGCATGACTAATGATGCAAACCTCAGTGTAACCATCTAACCCCACTCATGATGCCCTAACATCATCCTTGTGCTATTATAGAACCAAATTCATTCTAACAATTTACATCCAACAGCATGGCTTCCTGCATGACCTAACATATCATCAGTGAGAAGTGTGATTTTTGTGACAGCTTTCACCAGAAACTTTCTGTGTTTTTGCCTGGTCTCCATTTTTTTCTTTTTTTCAAATAAATAACCGCACATGCAGTTCAGCTCTCAAGAGTCTAAGAGCATCCTCGACCTTTTGAGGTGCCTCTGCTGCGTGTGTCTTGCTCCCTCTAACCCTCCCTAGGCTGCAAAAAGTCTAGTAAGTATTTTCACAGCCTGTTGATACCATGTGAACTACACAATTTTAGAGAAATGGTCAGACTTTACGAATCTCTAAAAGGGGTAGATCGGGTGTCAGCAGACTTCACAATTCTCGGGGTGAAATATTTGTGCCTTCCACTGAGGACTAACTCCCAACCTCATACAAGCTGCCTGAACGTCCCATTAAACCTTGACCCTGGGTGTGTCTGATTCAGGCATTTTGTGTAGAGTTGAGTCTGGTATGTCCACTGGTCTCATGTGATGCTTTACTGTGTTCTTCCCTTTTAGATTAACATTTCTTAAAGGTCCAAATGCTTTGTGAAAAGGTAAGCTCCGCGTCCCACTGGAAGCCTGTTTTTGCGTCCAGCAGCCTTTGTACCCTCCGCCCGTTTTCTCTCACCCTCCTTTTTATCATTCTGTACTAACCAAGCTTTATTTACTGAACAAAAGGGATGAGGCCAGAAAAAAAACAGGCTGTTTATTTGGGTGGGCTGTCCTACTGTTTAGGGCAAGCTGGTAATTGAGAGTGATGCACGGTGGGGACAATTAGCACCTGACTAAGTAACAGCATGAACAATACGGCTCCACTTCTGGCCCTCGCTTGTGCATGTGGCGCGCCTTCTCCTCTCCCCCAGCAAACACTTTTCTTTTTTCCTTTCTTCTCTTTATTTCCCAATCCCTGGGCCCCCCTCCCGGTTTCCTCCTGTTGGAGTGTGCCTGTTTGCCTGGGGCAGACTCTGAGACTAACACCTGCCGCACTGAAGACGTCTTTGTCATCCACAGCCTTGTTTGAACTGCTGCATTGGGGACCAATGGGGGAGAGGGGTCATTTAAAACATCTTTTTGTGTCTATCCTTTGTGTTTCTATCTGAAACAAAGATCAACCATAAGGCAATTATGTATTTACAAGTAATTTTCTTCTTTTCTTCATTCTGTCAGTTTCCATAAACCCATATTGTGTACTGCCTACTTAGGAAAATCAAGCCCAGTCATCATGTGGCGCAGTGGAAATGATGATTGCAGATTGTTTTAATGGATGCTAAAGTGGAAGTCTGTTGAGTGTGTGGTGAGCTGTAATATCTGTGTTTTCACAGAAAATGAACTCAAATCAATATTTGTGGTTTACTTTTGAAAAGAAAGTGTCTTACTGTAGGAATGAGTGCAACAATACGGGAATGCAGGCCTTCTGTGTCTGTCAGACCAGCCCGCATTTTAGCCAGGCCCATTCGTTTTTACATTCATATGCAGATTGGAGAATGCATGTAGGGAGCCCTCATCTCCCATTGCTCCCTTTACAATGCACACACCCAGTGCTCCGTCCCAAGCCCAGCCTCTGCCTGTACGGGATGCTGCCGGCTGCACTGTGCTGCTGAGTGTCTGTTACTCCAGCCATCTGCCATTCCTTTTAGCGTCTGCAACTTGAGATGCCTCCGAAAAATGGCAGGAAATAAAAGGATAGGAAAGAAAATAGGCAACCAGATGCCATCTCAACAAAGCATCGAAGTTGTTTAAACTCAAGGCATGGTGCAAAGATGGAAGGGTGGGGGTCTCCAGCTTGGGCCTGGTGAGAATAGCCACCAAGTGGAGACTTGCGATATTTAAATGTCCTCCACACCGTGGTTTATTTCTGTTTGCCATCCTATGACCATGTATTCAAGTTTTCTGAAAAGCTGCAATATATGACAGTAGGACAGCTCCATGTGTTCGAAACAAGCATAAAATATAATTTGGTTTTCATTCAAAACACTTTGCTGTTCTGCTGTATACAGAATACCATTTTCCTATTCAACAGTAGCCTCTATTACACGTAAGAAATAAAAATGCTTTGGTAACATGTAAGCATGTTTTAACCATCTTCGCTTTCCTGCAAAAATGGCTTTTGATTTCTGGGATTTTATCTAATGACACCTTTGAAGAACTAGTGCACTTGTTGCAAATTTTTTCTTTCTTGTTGGAATCTGTAAATGCCAATGAAATAATCTCTGAATTGCATTGTGGGGAATCTGGGTCAGTGCAAAAGGCACTTGCATGACAAAGCATGCTGGGAAATTCATAACCCCTTTAACGTCCTGTGTCTAAATGTCTTCATTTGTTCATTGTGCACACTGTATCTCTCCTAGGCTCCTTCACTGGCAGTGCGAGTACTGAGGCCAGCTCTACCACTGCAGCCACAGACTCGGTCTGTGACCAGATGTCACCCACTCTGCCCCGTGCTACAAAGCATCGAGTTTCTGGAAAACTCCGCCGCTCAGCCAGCGCTATAAGCAAATCATCTGCCTGAAATCGTCTTCTAACGCAGGATCACCACCTTTACTCTCATGTCTCACCTCATAAGCGGCGACTGCAAGGCATTTTTTTGTGCTATATATGTTTTCTTATGTGTCATATACAACTGGAACTTTATGCAAATTTTTAATTTATGTGTCAGTCACTGGATTTGTTCATTTGTTGGGGGTAATTTGGGATGCCTACAATAATTTGACTGAGAGGTTTTAAACCAAACATTCTAACTGATGCAGTAAAGATAATTTAGACTGTTTTTATGCTCACACACTTAATCCATCCCATTCCCAGTCAGAGCACTGAATGACACAGGTAAATGGTGAAGTATGGGACTGCACAAGACATTGGTGTCCATTTAAAATGTGTCTTTTATACCTCTCTTTGCACTTGCCATGGCCCTTCTACGTTAAACACACTTGTTTGTATGTTCAGACATTTTAGACATTTTTTTACTGTTCATTTGTGTCTGTTGGGCCAT
>KN475825.1:5979-25096 GCA_000787095.1 Periophthalmodon schlosseri
CTTCATGGACATCACAAGTGGAACAGAGCGTTTTGAGCCTTGGAGACGTAGACAGACTAATAATAAAGAGTCACTCAAACATGTGTGAATGAAACAAAACACAACTCCAGGTCTGTTTTTGAGGAGGGAACAGCGTTAGAACATGGATTAAACCTCACGAGAGTCAGATTTGTGTGATATAGAACCTTTTAATAGCTAAATACTTACAAAAAATAGCATTAATAAAACTCACGTGTTGGTTCACACCTTAGGGCAGTTAAATGGACTCCTTATTGTCAACAACTAGGGTGTGTTCATTAGCTCCTCCCTTTATAAATACTAGCAGATTGTTACTAAGCACTTTTTATACCTTTTACTATTAGTTAGCCATTAATATGTGGCCCGTGAACTGAAGTGTCTCCTAAATATATATATATCTATATAAATGTATGGAATTTCTGAATCCCACTTTATGATCCAGATTTTATCCAAGGTGAAATCTGTGAATATCAAATTGTACATTTTGTTACTATATTTGCTGATGCTAAAAATAACGATAGCATCTTTTTGAAGCTTTAAACTTGCTATCCGCGTCTGAATCGGACGACGCCGCGGGACAGAAACGAGGCCACACGATCCCATTTGGAGGGAGAGGACACGCTTGCATGGACCTGAATGGGGCACTCACAATATGTCACTGCTCTTCACCATGTTTAGCTTTAGGTCGATGCGTTTTTTCTACCTTCCTTATTCGCGCGGAGGCTAGCTAGCTAACCTCTGGGTGTCTTTTGTACTGCGCACCTTCCAATGGGACTTTTTCTACTGGGTGCTTACATCTGCTTTTGCATAATCTGACGCGGTAATGTCAGCATCCTGGTTTGAGAATATATCCCTTTTTCTATACCTGTAAAAGATCAGAAGATAAAACCAAAACGTTGGGATACTGTAACAAATGTAAACGAAACAGAATGCGAGGGTTCGCTCACGTTTCAGCCATTTTGTTTTTGAAGTTGTAAATAATACGACAGGTGTGGGAATAAGATGGAAAAAGCCTCAGATAAGTTAAAATGTATAGTTTTTAATTGTTTAAAATCGTCTCTTCAACTCAGCATCTGGTTCTCGGTGAACACCAGATCACACCAGTCCAGTTATTCAAAACATTTTTTCAGTTGACCCAGTTACTCGTGGATTTCAGCTTTCTGTTATAGGCAACATTTTGAGAACTTTTACTATTCAAAAGATGGGATATTTTGTTTTAAATTAACAAACGCTATGGCAACAGTCTTAATTTTTCATGATGGATAACGTAACCTTATTGAAAATATATTATTATTATTATCAGGGGAGTCGACGGGGGGGACAAAAAGGTATGTTATCCCGGGGCCCAAAGGTTTTAAGGGGCTCAGAATTGGACCTTCATCCCATTCATTTATATAAGAGGGGGGCCCAAGTGAGGCTTCGTGCCCCGGGCCCCCAAATTTTTGTCGACGGGCCTGCAGTATTATCGTTAGCTGTAGCGTGCTCCTACATTTTCAAGACGCCCAAAGAAGTGCTGGGTTCCACTTTTTTTGTGAAATTGAAGTTTCCATTTTGTTTGATTTACATTCCCACAGTCTCCCAACATTTTTGAAATCTGATTCCCGTGCATCTTCTAGAAAACGACCAGCTTTGTAGACCAAACTGGTAAACTTGCATGAATTTACTCTAGTGGATCGTCGCTATGGAGGTGATGTTCCAGGTGACGGCATTAGTTCTTAAACAAACACCGACAAATCAGAACGCCCCTCCCCTGTTGTATCAAAAGCAATGCAAAACATGATAAAGCCTTGTTGGGAATTCCGGACCGCGGAAGTGTCCGGGAACGCACCTTAAGTTCACAAACCCGAGTGATCCAAGCCTATACGGTCACACTGGGGAATTCTGATTTCGGCACTGGACTATTCCCAAATCTCTGGAATACTTTAAACGTATTTCTAAGAGTACATTCCACATGTATCAGCAGCACATGAATTCTCGATGTCCCTTTTTTCCTGAAAGCTGAGTTGGATGTTGTTGGTATCGGTTATTTTCAATATAATATAAATGGTATAATCATTGTAATGTTCATATGAATTTGCCTCTTTGCATCTGACTGGTAGCAACCCGTTTCTTTGTACTGTATTTTGACACTGCGAAACTCTTCTAGATCCACTGCTGTTTGTTCAGTGAGATATTAGTGGTATTCATTTAGTGTAATCATTGTTTTGAATGGGAAAACGATTAGTAGTTTGAGGGTGAGGTCAAATTTGTTCATTTAAAAGCTTTGTCAGGAAGCGACAGTAGAGTCATTTGTCCTATAATTATCAGGTGTCCCGTTTGATTTGCTCATTTAAGGCGCGGATGCTGTTAAAAAACACGCTATCGTACCGGGATAGGAAACATAACAGGAAACCGGGATAGGAAACGTAACGCCCAAGGAGAGAAGGAATCAAGTACTGAGCGATGGGGTCAGGCATTGCACTAAAATGAATTGCGACTGGACCAAGCAAAAGAAAAATACAATTATTTCAACTGGACAAAAGTTTTAAAGTGAAGACGTTTGGCTGCTCATTCACGCAAGCGGCTTCTTCAGTTCTGGTCAGATTTCTGGTGGACACTGCCTTATATCTGTCTGAAGGCTCCAAATTGGCCCCTACAACTGCTCTGGCCTCGATGAGCTTCATCTGACTGGAGCCGAACGCTGTGGGTGACGTCACACTCACTCAGTCACTTCTTTACACAGTCTGTGATAGAGCCAACAAACAGAAACTGTAAACAAACAGGTGTGTTAGCTTCAGTGAAGTTAGCTCCTCCTTCAGACAGATCAGTGAAGTTGCTCCTCCTTCAGACAGATATAAGGCGGTGTCCAGCAGTGATCTGACCACAACTGAAGAAGCCGAAATATCTTCACTCTAAAACTTTTGTCCAGTTACAGAATAGAATGTTTCTTTTGCTGTGGATCAGACCTGGACGACTGAGGGACACACAGACAGCGAAACACAAAATCTATTTAAACCAGGTTCATTTGTTCATCTCTCGAACGGCCCGGGCTCATAATGTGCGCAGTTTGGTTTGGAAAATGTGTTGTTTCTTTGTAAATGTTTGGCAAGAAAAAAATCTACAAAAAAATAAAGGTCACAATCACATTTTGTTTTGATTCATTTGTGATTTGTTTTGTTAAAGTTGCACTGCCTTTTCTGGTGAAGGGTCCGTCACCTGCTCGTCTCCATGGAGATGGTATAGCTTTGCCTGGAATATTCCACAGTATGGCATTACACTTATCTTTACAGAGACAAGCAGGCGACACCACCAGGCCAAGTTACAGGTCAGATCTGTGGAGAGGTGACCCCGCTCGCAGTAAGAATGTATGTTTATCAAGATGTTTTCTTTAAAGGTCCTATATTAAACAAAAGTGACTCTTGTGAGGTTTGATCCATGTTCTAATGTTTCCTCCTCAAAAACAGACCTGGAGTTGTGTTTTGTTTCACTCACACATGTTTGAGTAACACTTTATTATTAGTCTGTCTACATCTCCAAAGCTCAGAATGCTCTGTTCCACCTTGTGATGTCATGAAGTGGTAGTCTTCAAGTTAACAGCTCCTTTTACCTTTAGTTCAGTAGAGATTGGCAGTTCTAGGTCTGAAATTGCCCAAATGATTCTAGTGAAGGTGTGTGGAGTTTAAAAACACAGTGGAGCACTTCTTGTATTACAACATGACATCACAAAGTGGGACGGAGTGTTTACAGTTTGAACATGACATCCAAAGTGGGACGGAGTGTTTACAGTTTGAGAGAAGAACCTAAATGTGCAGGGTTTGTGTGTTAAAACATGTGTGAATGAAACAAAACACAACTCCAGGTCTGTTTGTGACGAGGAAACGACAGTAGAACATAGATCTGAACATAGTGTAATATGGACCTTTAAAAAACAGATGGAAATGTGTTTTCATGAGGTTAAATTTTGAGAGGAGCTAAGCAGCCATTTTGTGTTTTGACATTTAGATTCAATAATTTTAAGTGATCAAAATATCATTAGGCAGATTGTGCATAAACAAATTAGAAAACAGTAAGATACACCAACCAGGCCATTAGGTTCATAATGGCTGCTGCTTTTATGGGAGATAAACAACGGCTCTAATTTCCTGTTGTTCAACTTAAAAAAATAAATAAATAAAATGAAGCTATATTTTTAATGAGAATGCAAACATAAATCGACTTTAAATGTGCTGTACCTGATTTTTACCGTCTTAAAATACGAAATACAGAACTAAGTCATCGTAAACGGTCACATTTTTATACAGAACTTTTCCACCTTCAAGTCACTCAAAGCTCTTTACATCAAGGAACCACTCACCCATTCACACACACATTCACACACCAGCGCACGCAGACACTGGGGGCGAGGTGGATTAAGTGTCTTGCCCGGGGACACGACAGCATTCATCTGTGGGAGCCGGAATCGCGCCGCCGACCTTTGGATCAGTAACAGACACAGCCGAGTCTTAAGTTATCCCTGACTTACCTTATACATGAGCATCTGAGCATCCTAATTATTCCCCGCCATGAGTTCATAAGTGCTTTTTACAACTTTCAGAGCAGACCAGAGTGGAGGTGAAGTGAAGATAACAGCAACTAGCATGCTAAGCGCAGTTCCTGCTTATCAAACAATGAAACACTTTATAATTAGACGCTTTAAATATTTCTTAAAGGTCCATGTGACTCTGTTTTCTGATCTGTTCTAATGTCGTTTCCTCGTCACAAACAGACCTGGAGTTGTGTTTTGTTTCATTCACACATGTTTAACAAACAAACCCTGCAGATTTAGGCTGAGTTCTTCTCTCAAACAGAAAACACTTTGTTCCACCTTGTGATGTCATCATGTGGTAATACAGGAAGTGCTCCACTGTGTTTTTAAACTCCGCACACCTTCACTAGAATCATTTGGATATTTTCAGCCAATCTCTACTAAACTAAAGGTAAAAAGGAGCTGTTAACTTGAAAACTACCACTTCATGACATCACAAGGTGGAACAGAGCATTTTGAGCTTTGGAGATGTAGACAGACTAATAATAAAGTGTTACTCAAACATGTGTGACTGAAACAAAACACAACTCCAGGTCTGTTTTTGAGGAGGGAACAGCGTCAGAACATGACTTAAAGCTCATGAGTTTCCATTTTGTGTGATATAAGACCTTTTAAACCCTTCACACTCACCCACCTGTACTTGCCTAAGATTATGTAACAGTCATCAAACATAACAATGTAAAGTATTTGGAATGAATCCAAATGGAATTCAGTTAACCTCAACATGTGCGTGTCCCATATTGGTCAACAAAGGGACATAGACTTGGAGAAAATACACTTGTTCCGGTTCCAGATCTGTTTAAATTGCACTACGCTCCCTGTACCTTCTTCGTCTCTCTTCTTAACGTTCTGGGAGTTGGTTCCTGTTCAGTTGTGGCACAGTTCCACTTGTGTCTCTGCAGGACGCCGCCAAAGAAAGACGCTCGTATCATAGCAACCAACAACTTCACCGAACCCCCCTCGCCGCTACGTCAATTTAAACGTGTTTTTTTCAGCGTTGTTTCTGTGCGATTTGGAAGGACAAAAGGTGATCACCGCTGACACGAGCCGGACATGGGTCGGTCTGCGGCGTGGAACTTTTCACAATGCAACGAATAATGGTTTTGATTAGACCCCCCGGTGTGGCCGAAATGCCGGCTCTGGTTTTTTAAAGGTGTTGAAGGGTTTTATATGCAAAAATATGAAGTTACACAAGGCTACATCATCCCCTGTGAGCGCAACAGGACATAAACGTAAGATTTTAACTGGATGCCCTCAACAGACAATCCAGACTCGTTCTCTGGCCAAGAGAATTGTGAGATAAGGTGAACACATTAAAGATACATAACCCTACTATTGTTTTGTGTATTGTAAAAACTAAACTTGACAAAATGGCCACTAATAAAACAATGTAATAGATTTGTAAAAACACAAAAATTTCATCTTTTGCTTATTATAGTAAAAGAAAATTTCAATTCTGTAAACGGGACAAAAGTTTCATGCAAGACACTTCTTCTGTTTGTTTTTATAGATTCTTTTTCCAGACCAAGGTTTAGTTTGTTTTCATCCCTGTTAGTTTGGACTGATCACTAGCGCCTCACAGTGGTCACGTGATGTTGCTGTGACGTGTCCAGCTGATTTAAACAGGCTTTGGCGCCGTCTTCCTACCGGTGGAGGCGGGACGACAGCGCCATCTGCAGTCTTCTTCAGGACAGTATCGCAGGTGTGTGGGAGTAAAAAGGCCCCTCTTCCCGGTTTAAAGTCCCGTGGGCACGTTTACCTATTTCAGTTCCTCTTTAATCCAGCGACGATGTTTGTCGTCCTCTGTCCCAGTGATGTTTGCTCCGTCCCAGTCCAGAATGTGGTTCTTTTATACAGCAATGGTCAGAAATGGTCAGAAAAGGAAGACAGTGTCAAACCTGTGTAAACCTGTTAAAACAAACTAAACCTTGGTCTGGAAAAAGAATCTATTAAAATAAATTAACGGAAGACCAGGTGAACCTCATTAGACAGTTCTTCAGTTCTGGTCAGATCACTGCTGGGCACTGCCTTATATCTGTCTGAAGGAGGAGCTAGCTACACTGACGCTAACACCACCTGTTTGTTACATTTTGTGTTTGTTGGCTCGGTCTAATGAGCTACACTAAGAGTGAACTGTGCCGGACTCATAGTTAGTATAATCATTCAGGCCCCTAATGGGTGCTCTCAGACCTATTAGCATACTTGCTATTAGCATACTTACTATTAGCATACTGGCTATTAGCATACTGGCTAGCACTATTGCTTTCCTTGTTTAGATTTAATAAAATGTAGAGTTAATGATGTCATAGAATGTAATCTGGGTAAACGTATTCAAACGAGTTAGCGGTTCTTCTGGGTTTAGAAAAACTCTTGTCCATATTGGTCTACCTCAAATTATTTGTGGAAAAACTCAATTGATAATATTAATCAACTCTCAGCTAAGGTCCTGACCGAGACTAGCTCAAGATCTGGAGATGGTCCCCGATGCTGCTTCTGACAGGTTTAACCCAGCGGCACCGAAGGACGGGTCAAATGCAGAGGACAAATTTATGGGGATGATAAAATGTACCTTAACCTTAACAGAAGCAACTGGGTTTAATTGTCAAGCTAACGTTTATATTCCTTAAAGGGCCCATATCGGTCTGTTTTTGAGGAGGAAACAGCATCAGAACATGGTTTTAAGCTCCTGAGAGTCAGTTTTGTGTAATACAGAACTTTTAAGTCTCTTTTGACTCCAGTGCTTTTCCACCAGTAGATATCACATATAAAAGTGAATACGATCGTCTTGATGTAACTCACTCGTGTGTTTTAAAGGCAGAATTCAGAAAAACCAAACACACTGGGGCCATGTTATAAAAGATCTTTATTAATATATTACACGTCATATTTGTTAATAAAACATTTGCAAAAAACTAAATACCCTTCGCTCTAGACTCCTGTGTTATAAGGGTGTGCGACCAAAGATAGGTTTTAAAGCACAGACGCTTCACTCGGGCTTTCTTTGCATAGACTCCCTTTGTACCGACGTCACACGGCTCTCTACCGCCCCCTTTTCACTGGAGTGCACATACCCACGGGCTTTCACTGTTTGGTTCAATATTAGTTTAGAATTCACTCTGAAAATCTGCCTGAATTCAAAACACTTTTTAGGGAGCACTTATTAGCACTTATTAGCCAGCTAGCTGCTCATTTGCATAATGTAAGTGGTTTATTTGATGTTAATTATCAGGATAATGATTTGGCTCTTATAATTAACCTTATTGTTGTTGTAATGAGACATTTGCTCACACCTCCCAAACTATAAACTCCTTATTGCTCCTTATTAGTGTGAAGTTAAGACAATTTTACACATGAATAAACATTGAAAATACATTAGAATCATTTTCTTTTTTCATTCTCGTCTAAGCAAACGCCAGGTCTGATTCGTGATTGGCTGCAGGTGCTGGAGTTTAGGCAGTGGTGGAACGTAACAAAGTAAAAGTAGTAAAGGACTGACTTTGTAGTACCAAAGTAGTAAAAATGTTAGGTATCTGTACATTACTTAAGTACATTTTACAGTGGATATTTTTTACTTTTACTTCAGTACATTGAGAGCAGTATCTGTACTTTCTACTCCACTACATTTTTGAACAGGACTCAAAAGTAAAAGTATTTTTTTTATGATTGTTTGATTGCTCCAAAAAAACCCCAAAAAAACCAAACAAAACAAAAACAATCGATTTAATTGTTTCTGCTGCACAAAATTCAGCCCAAATCTTTATCAAAATCACCACATTTGAAGCTTTATAAAGACTTAAATCTGTGTGAAATACTTTTACTTTTTACTCTTTAAGTACATTTTTAAACAGGTACTTTAATACTTTTACTTAAGTAGATTTTTCCATGTGATACTTTTACTTTTACTTGAGTATTTTTTTGCTCCTGTATCTGTACTTTTACTTAAGTAACAAAATTGAGTACTTCTTCTAACACTGGGTTTGGGTAGTGAGGCCTTTTAGGTTTAAACCAACTGGATTTCAGCTTTGAACCTGGCAACCCAGATAAGAGTCATGTGAAGCTCATTCTGCTTTCTGATTGGACAATAATATAATAATAATAATCTTGAGAACCGAAACACAAAATTATAACATAAAAAACTTGGCATCATGTCCAAAATTTGTATAAATAAGAATAAATCAGCATTTCAATTGTTTTCAGTAAAAGTTATGTTTGATTTGAACATGTTTAGCTCATATCTGGAGACACAGTTTGCTCATGTTTATGGAATTTAAAGTCATAATTTTACAGTTACCAACACTTTTATGACCAAATGATCCTAATCCGAACATCATTCTATAGAAGCCGTAATGAGCCGTTTAAAACAGGAAAGTGTTAGTAAATTCATAATAAGGTGATGAAGAATAATTCATTAATATGCTAATTAGCAGCTAGCTCGATGCTAATAGTGCAGCCTAAACAAAGTGTTACCAAAAAATTTGAGTGGTGCAAAACTCCTCACACAATGGAACGCTAAAATGCTACATATTTGAGTTCTATTTACAAGCTCCCAAAAATACATTTAATCTCAGTCGGAGTAAATGGCCAGCATGAAGAGGATGTGCGCCGGACAGTTTCATAATGACAGATCCAAACGGCTTAATCCTCCAGGTAATCCTCACTGACAGTTCAATGGGATCAGCGTTTATTTATACAATTTAGAGAGGAATGTAATGGGAGGAGGGCGGGTCTAATCACGTTAAGAGCGTCAACGTCAGATCAGGACAGTGTTAAAGTGGTGAATCTGTTCACCGGTATTCGCCACCATCGACTGTATATATAAATGGACATAGCTAACCTGCTAGCCGTCGCGCTACAAATAGGAAGTGATCATGGGCGCTTCCGGCTCCGACTCTGGCTCCAATTCACTTTCTATTGAAAAACTGTGTCCCCTCTCTCTGTAACTGCTGCTGTCAGACTCGTCATTTTGGTCTTAAATGTTCGTATTAACCCTCTACATGATCCTTTTAATTTTATTTCGCTATTGTGTCTGTAAATCAAGATATGAACATTAATAACAGACAAATTGCGCGCCTTCTTTCCTCGAGGTCGCTCCCGCTAGCGTTAGCACCAGGTTTGATTGACTGCGTTGCTAAGTGCTCATTCCCTGCTAAACCAGAGGTGCGGGCAAGAAGGGGCGTTACCTTCAACAGCCTCGCTCCAGATTGGCTCTTTGGTTGCTATGATACTCGCGGTTGGAATTCCAAATATGGAACCGTGCTCCAAATTCACCGCTATAACTGCTCTGGCCTCGATGAGCTTCACTTGGAGGCGAACGCTGTGGGTGACGTCACACTCACTTACTCCACTTCTTTACACAGTCTATGATCCAGTCCGCCAAAAGGTTTTCGAATGTGAAAATGTGTCGTGAGATGAGAGCTGACAGTAGAAACGATTGGGCCCAGAGATGTCATAAGAATTTGCCATACGCTTCAGTCCAATTAGTGTGTGTGTGTGTGTTTCATGCCGACCTCACACACGAGCTCACAGACACATAAATATATAAACCACGCAGGTCAAATCAAGGGCTCACGATCCGGAATTTTATGTCATGAATTCAGATGGAGGGCTGGGGCCTGTGGAACTCTATGTTTTTGCAAGAAATATCCAAACATTTTTTATTTTGTGCCATAAACTTGTCAGGGTTTGAAGTCGGCCTGTCACAATAATGAATCAGCTTATCATTCAATATATTATAAATGGAACAGTCATTTTTGGGGGTCAGTAATCAAATTTTTCTGCAATATGATAAGATTTGAGCTGTGGAAGGCATAGAGTGTATATATAAATGGACATAGCTAACCTGCTAGTCGCCACGTTCCAAACAGGAAGTGATCATGGGCGCGCTTCCAGCTCCTTTAACTCTGGCTCCAATTCACTTTCTTTTGAAAAACTGTGTCCCCTCCCTCTGTACCTGCTGCTGTCAGACTCATTTTGGTCTTAAATGTTCATTTTTATTTCACTATTGTGTCTGTAAATCAAGATATGAACATTAATAACAGACCAAATGAGGCCCTTCTTTCCTGAGGTCACTCCCGCTAGCGTTAGCAACAGGTTTGATTGACAGCGTTGCTAAGCGCCCGCTCCCTGCTAAACCAGCGGTGTGGGCGGGAAGGGGCGTTACCTTCAACAGCCTGACTCCGGATTGGCTCTTTGGTTGCTATGATACTCAATAAACAATATCGTACTTTTTGTGAATAATTCTGTTTTATGGTTTGGTTTAAATATTATCGTTTATCGTCTATATTCACTTCAGCAATATATCGACTTTAAAATGTGTTTGAAGTGACAGGCCTAGTTTGAAGTTCTTCCAACTGACAAAATACATGTGTTGAAAGGAAAAAATACTGGTGTGTTTTTGTGTTGAGAGAGAAGAGGTTGAATTTAAAGTCAGTTTTTGTTTCCTGGGGTCAGTCCAGAAATGACAGAGATATTAACCCTGAACCAGAGCAAAACATGGGCAGTTAAACAGTTAAACCTCAGATTCTACCACAGAATTCTGACCTGTCTCCAGCTCAAGTTTAAACTATTCATGGGTTTCGGGCAAAGGATTTCTTCACAATTTGAAGTATTTGTCATGGCAACAGTCCTCCGTTGTTATAGCAACAAAACAATTGAAATCAAATGATGTCTTTTGAACTGGAAAAGGCTTAAACAAAATCCTTCAAATCCGGAAAGAATCATTCGACTGAAACACGTAAATAAAACATTTTGTCTTTGAATGAAATCTTCAAACTTCTGATCCACGAATGTTGAACCTTCATTACATGTTACAGAGCAGAGCCGTATTAAGACCTGACGACACGTTTTACTGACAGAAAAGAGGTTGAACTTTGAGACAATTTTTGTTTCATGTGGACAGGCCATAGACTGTATATATAAATGGACATAGCAAACCTGCAACTGGGCTCCACATTGACCCCTATAACTGCTCCAGCCCCGAGGAGCTTCATTTGACTGGAGCCGAACGCTGTGGTGACGTCACACTCACTCAGTCCACTTCTTTACACAGACTGTGAGAAATATGAACCATAAACCAGATCAACACATTTGAGATCCAAAATTCCAAATTCAAATTCTGACCTGTCCTCCGGCTCCATCTGAAACTACAGGGACTTTTGTTGTTTGGAACTTTGGAACCTATTCCATTTTTATTTCCTTAGACACAGAGATTGGAGATTGATAATGACATAAAAGGCAGATCCAGCCAGACTGTTCCACTTAACAAAATGAAATGGGATTCTTTCAATTTGCCGCCATCTTCTTTTGTAGAATCTTTTTGGGGCAATTGTTCAGATCCATCTTGAGTGAAAAGGCCTTTTATATTTGATGCTATAAACTGGGCTCGATGGTAGTTAAAAGGCTGGACAGACCCATCACTTTTTGGGCAAAGTGGATGAAGTGAGTCGGCTACAACTACGAGAATGAACCACGTCCAGACAAACGGACGACCAAAACAAAGACGACGCCGCCGTTCTGTGGGAGATGGTCAAACGCTTCTGCACTTTAAGAACATCTGCTGAATTCTGTGTTTATTACGACCAAGAAATCTATTTGCTGCGGCCAGTGGTGGAAAGGAACATAGTAAAAGTAGTAAAGTACTGTACTTAAGTATACATTTAAGGTACCTGTACTTTACTTAAAGGTCCAATATTACACAAAACTGACTCTTGTGAGCGTTAATCCATGTTCTAACGCTGTTCCCTCCTCAAAAACAGACCTGGAGTTGTGTTTTGTTTCATTCACACATGTTTGAGTAACACTTTATTATTAGTCTGTCTACATCTCCAAAGCTCTAAATGCTCTGTTCCACGTTGTGATGTCATGAAGTGGTAGTTTTCAAGTTAACAGCTCCTTTTACCTTTAGTTCAGTAGAGATTGGAAATTCCAGGACTGAAATGATCCAAATGATTCTAGTGAAGGTGTGTGGAGTTTAAAAACACTGTGGAGCACTTCTTGTATTACCACACGATGACATCACAAGGTGGAACAGAGTGTTTTCAGTTTGAGAGAAGAACTCAGCCTAAATCTGCAGGGTTTGTGTGTTAAACATGTGTGAATGAAACAAAACACAACTCCAGGTCTGTTTGTGACGAGGAAACAACATTAGAACAGATCAGAGAATAGAGTCACATGGAGCTTTAAGTACATTTTATAGTGGATACTTGAACTGGACTGAAAAGTAAAAGTATTTTTTATTATTGTCTGAGACCTGCTGAAAAGGCTGAGGGTTTATTTTTAACACGTTCATAATTTGATCAAAACAAAAATATCCAATAAAAAACAGAAAGAAAAAACGATCGATTCAGTTGTTTCTGTTGAACAAAATTCAGCTCAAATCTTTATCAAAATCACCACATTTGAAGCTTTATAAGACTCAAAATCTGTGAGAAATACTTTTACTTTTTACTCTTTAGTCCATTCTCAAATGAGTACTTTAGAACTTTTACTTAGTAGATTTTTTCATGTGATATTTTTACTTTTACTTGAGTATTTTTTTGCTCCGGTGTCAGTACTTTTACTTAAGTAACAGTATTGAGTACTTTTCCACCTCTGGCTCTGGCTCTTGGATCTATAATAAAGCTCATTGGACAGAAGCCTGACAGGCCACATTAAGCAGAGCGTTCATAGTGTAATGGTTTTACAGTGTGGGGGCCTGAGGGGGGCCGAGGGGGGCCTGAGGGGGGTCTGTTCTTTTACACACCAACAGCTTTTGATTAAAACACAGAGTTCATTTTACAGCATAGTGTCACATCAGCACTTTTGACGCCTTACCTCTTTTCTCCCGCAGATATCAGTCTGGTTCTATATGGTCCGGTTCTCATGGTTCCATGCGCACAGCCATTAACGTTTACATTTATTTTAATAGATTATTTCTCCAGACCAAGGTTCAGTTTGTTTTCATCCCTGACAGTTTGTCCTGCTCACTGGCGCCTCAGAGTGGTCACGTGATGTTGCTGTGACGTGTTCAGTCGGCTGATTTAAACAGGTTTTGGCGCTGTCTTCCTACCGGTGGAGGCAGGAGGACAGCGCCATCTGCAGTGCGACTTCTTCAGGACAGTATTTCAGGTGTGTGAGAGTAAAAAGGCCCCTCGTCCCGGTTTATAGTCCCATGGGCACGTTTCTGTTTTGCAATTGCCTCTTTAAGGTGGCGGGGGATTCATTTTAACATTTGACCCTAGCAACGCAGCTAGTGGATTTTAGTTGAGGTGTTTTTATTGTTGTGTAAAATACTGTATAACATTTTAGAGCCTTAAGTGTATGACCCAGAGCCAAAATTTTCAACTAATTGTACTTAAGTAAAGGGAAGTAGGCGGAGACAGGGGAGTAGACAGGGAGGGGAGGACAAAGGGGTCTGTTGTCCCGGGCCCCAGGGTCTTAGGAGCCCAGAACTGGACTCTCTTCCAATTCATTTGTATTAGATGGGGGCCCATGTGAGACTTCTTGCCCCTGGGCCCCCAATTTTCTGTTGGACGTCCTGCGTGGAGATAGGAGGTAGGTGAAAACATACATAACAGGACACAACAGGATTATTATTATTATGTCAATCAAAATATAAGTTTGAGTCATTTAAAAATGAGGGAAACCCATTGTAACATGTTTAAAAGCTCATAAATGTTGATTTTGCATAACACGTCCCCTTTAAAATGTTAGCGCTAACATCTCACTCTTGACCCATTCATTTCTGCTGTATGTAAATCACTTTGACTGCACTGAGACCTGGAGCACTTAAAATAATTAAACCATCTCCCATTTGTTCATCTTAAGCTTCCACACGTGTCCACTGCAGTAATTCAAGTGATAAACCAGCTTATGTGGAAAAAATAGTTTGTGATCGTCTACATAGAAAATCCGACAGACAGAGGAGAGGACAAGCCCATTTGACTTTTGTGGCGACTGTATCAAGATAAAGTTATATTTGACTTAAAAAAACATTTGCACATTTGTGTCCATAGTTTCTTTTGTAAGATCTAGAAGTCTTTTCAAAAGTCTTATAGTTTTAAAAGCTCGCTCCAGTGTAACGTCCACCGCAGTCGTATCTTCCGACCCGGACGCCGTGATCCCAACGTTCTGTCAAGTGACGTACTTGAGTTTGGGAGGTTGCGAGTTGCAGGAGATGCCGGACAGCGAGGAGATGCCGGTGGTGGCGGTGGCGTTGGCTTGGCTCTCCACAAACATGGGGTCCAGACAGGCCACTTTGGCAGCGAAGAAAGCGTGGATGCAATGGAGCACGGCGAAAAGGTTTGAGAACTCCAGCTCCTGAAAGAGATGAACACAACGCAGGGTTAAAGGTCATATGTTACACAGAATGGACTCTTGTAGCTTTAAGTCATGTTCTAATGCTGTTACCTCCTCAAAAACAAAGCTCAAAATGCTCTGTTCCACCTTGTGATGTCATGAAGTGGTAGTTTTCAAGTCAACAGCTCCTTATACCTTTAGTTCAGTAAAGTGGTAGTTTCAAGTCAACAGCTCCTTTTACCTTTAGTTCAGTAGAGATTGGCAATTCCAGGGACTGAAATGATCCAAATGATTCTAGTGAAGGTGTGTGGAGTTTAAAAACACAGTGGAGCACTTCCTGTAGTGTAATATCAAACTGTATGTACAGGTTTCAAATCTCTTTCCAGTTACGGAGACAATATGTTGTGCTTTCTTACATTTTAAAGTGTTCAAAGTAAAGTAACTCTGACTGTAGCGTGCACTCTAACAGTTTTAAAATAGACAGGGGAGTCGACGGGGGGGGGGGGGGGGGAAAGGGGCGGGGGGGGGGGACAAAGGGGTCTGTGGTCCCCCAGGGTTTTAGGGATCCAGAATTGGACCCTCTTCCTATTATTTTTAAGAAATGAATACTTTTGTTTATTTATACTGACAGAGAAGATGTTGAACTTTGTGTCAGTTTTTGTTTCACGTGAACAGGCCCATTAATTACACAGATATTAACCATAAACCAGATCAACAAATTTACAGCCTAAAATTCAAAATTCAAACTCTGACCTGTCCTCCACCTCAGTTTGAAACTACAGAGACTTTTGATGTTGTGGCATTATGTGAACACGACCTATTGTTGCATTTTTATTTCCTTAGACACAGAGATTGGAGATTGATAATGACATAAAAGGCAGAGCCAGACTGATCCACTTAACAAAATGAAATGGGATTCTCAAATTCTCTTTGGGACAATTGTTCTGATCCATCTTGAATTTAAAGGCTTTTTGTATTAATTTATATTAGAGGGGGGCCCATGTGAGGCTTCTTGCCCTAGGCCCGACGGACGGACCTGAAAATAGATACTACAATCTGTGGATGGTTCAGTTTATGGACAGGCCTCATGTGAAACTCCAGAATTCACTGTTCACTGAGTCATGACTGGCTGCAGGTGCTGGGGTTTAGGTAGTGACCTTTCAGATCAGAGAGAGGCATTTTATGTTTATTTCTTGCTGGTTTTAGTCACAGGAACTGGCAACCCAAATGAGAATGTGATGCTCATTCTGCTTTCTGATTGGATAATTGGCTGGAGAACCAAAATACATCATTACAAACCACTTGGCCATTATGTTTGGATAATTAAGAATGAATCAGCATTATAACTGTTATGAATCTAAGCTGTATTTGATTTGAACATGTTTACATTATATCTGAGGACACAGAGAGGTCAGAGAGTTTGAGCTGCCCCCGGTTACTTGTCTGATCTCCTGGTTCCTTACTGAGGAACTTCCTCCATCTCGTCTCCAAACCAAAGGCCCTTCTGTGTCACAGCCCCGAAACTTTGGAATGAGCTCCTGATCCATGTAAAGAACAACACGTCTACTGATCCTTTTAAAACTCCATTAAAGACGCACCTGTATGACGTGGCTTTAAATAGTGCTGCTGTTTTACTGTTGTTTTTGCACGTGTCTCCTTGTTGTTTTTAGATCTTTGTCCTGTCTTATGTTTAGTTTTTCTGTTTGTGAAGCACTTTGGTTCAACTCTACAGTTTTAAATGTTGCTATAGAAATAAAGTGGCTCATCTCATGTTTACACAGTTTACATACCGTCTCTTTAAGTCACTGAGATGCCTTGTTTGGTTTGAATCGTTGCGGTTGGAGTTTACCTTCGCTTCGATCGATTTGGAGTCCTGGTTTTGGAACAGAAACTTGATTTTGCTTTTGCCATCGTCCGACGAGCCTTTGAGCTGAGAGAACTTGTATCTCCAAAGTACCGCCTGAAATAGTAAACAAATAAATATAAACTTTTCATATTTACAATCATCATCATGCAATATTATTCCCAATTCAAGACTTTTTAATGAATCTGTCAGATCCTCTCAGTCTTTAAAGGTTTGACTAGAGAGAAGAGGGATCCAATTCTGAAGAGACTCCCAGTCGGTTCTAATATCGTTCTATCTTGGCATTAGAAAAATCAAAGTCAGCCGTACTTAAATATCTCAAACGCACACGGCGTCAGCGTGGAAAAGCTCTGTAAAAGTTTTATTTTAGGCGATTCGTGCGACAGTGGCTTCATGTTGGGTCCGTGCGGGTTTATGGAGAAATGGGGCCCGTCGGCAGATCAAGCTCATTGTGGAGTGAACGTGTTACTCTTCACTACTGGGAAATTTACACAACAACAAAATGAAACCGGACGTACCAACCCGCGGTGATGGGATTAGGGTTCAGAATGTGAAATATCAGAGTCCAAACATGTGACGCATCATTTTGGGGGATAATGGTGTTAGATGGTATTTCATATTTTTGTCAATGGAATTTTTTTGCTGACTAAAATGAAATATAAAATAAAATAAATCATAATGGCTAAAACTTTTGATAAAATTATATGCATTTTTCTTGACTAAAAGTACAGATATTTTTGTCGAATAATAAAAATTAAATGGTCATGGTCACATTTTTATACAGCGCTTTTCCACCTTAAAGACACTCAAAGCGCTTTACGTCAAGGAACCACTCACCCATTCACTCACACATTCACACACCAGCGCACGCAGACACTGGGGGCGAGGGGGGTTAAGCGTCTTGCCCAAGGACACAACGACAGCGTTCGTCTGTGGGAGCTGGAATCACGCCGCCAACCTGTGGGTCAATGGATCTGACCGCTCCACCAATGATGTTTACGTCGAGAGGATCAGTGGAACAAACTCTACCAACTGAGCCACTGTCGCCCCATAAATGAATGAAAGGAACAAGTGGAGATAAGATGCAAATTCTACTTTTCAATCCCAGAGCCCCAAACCAATCAAACTCAGCGTCCGAGGATCACGTCTTTACGAGTCCGACGGCGCCTGAAGTCTATTTTCTGACTAAAATAATAGTAGTAAACAGACTAAAGCCCAGTATGCACCACTTCTTCACCGAGCACCTCTCAAGGATCCAAACAAGTCCAGATGCCCCGCCAACAGTGAGTTCTGCACGTGCACGTACCACACGCTCTGCATCCAAAGAAGCTCCGACGAGGAAAAAAACACGAGCCGGTCTATTCCCCACTGCTCAACGGTTATAAAAGCACACGGGCTGGAAGATACGGAGCGAGGACTCACTTAAGACTCAGCTTGAATTAGCTGTGCTCAGAATGCACATAATCTGCCAGGAAACGTGTTTAAAAGGTCCTATATTACACTAAACGGACTGTTGTGAGGGTTAAGTCATGTTCTAACGCTGTTCCTCCTCAAAAACAGACCTGGAGTTGTGTTTTGTTTCATTCACACATGTTTGAGTAACACTTTATTATTATTGTCTACATCTCCAAAGCTCAAAATGCTAAATATGACTTATGTAAAACTTTAGTGCTACCTCCGGTCAACTTTACGCGATGAATATATATATTTTTTGTAATTTTCTGATTTATTTTGTTGCTCTAAATCGAACTGTAAAACGATCTAACCCTAACGGCGGCAGACTATAATACTTCTGCTAGCTTAAAGCCGTCATAAACTCCGTTAGCCTGAACTCTCCGCCTCGCGCTCCGAGCCGTGGGAGCGCTGTCTGATATGTTTAGCGTAAATCCCTTAAGTCCTCCGGTTCCTCTCTTACCGCGCCGCATTTTCCGGGATATACAGAAACAACTCCGCCGACCCGCTGACCTTTCTGTCTTCAACTCATTCTAATCTCAACCAATTATTTCCTCCCGCAGACAGTTACCATGGCAACGGCATATTCGCCGTCACCCTCCATATCGAGTGTTTTCTCGGGCAGGTCGACAAGCGGATGACGGTGTGAGAACCGTCATTGGAGCAGGTATCGATACTCAGCAGGTATCGATACTAAAAAAGTCACATTGACAGGACAGAAATGAATCTTTACTGAATAGATTTAGAATGAGCCGCATCAGAACAAGAAGAAGACACAGACGAGTATAACACGCCCATGGACCAGTGTGAACCTACTGGACTAAACCAGGACTGAACCAGGACTGAACCAGGACTGAACCAGGACTGAACCAGGACTGAACCAGGACTGAACCAGGACTAAACCAGGAACAAACAGGATGAAACTAGGACTAAACCAGGACCAA
>JACM01058401.1:0-10109 GCA_000787095.1 Periophthalmodon schlosseri
ATAATCAGCTGCATCGCTCAAACAATCGTAAACTGTTATACTGACCTTCTTAAGCACTTTGGACACACACTCCTGATGTTCCTCCAGGAAAGAGAACCAGGCGAGGAGCAGAGTCCCGCTCAGAGCTTTGGTGTAACTGTTCTCCACGGCCCACACCACCAGCCCACACGCCTCCAGCACCGCGTCAGCTTCGATACCGCCAACGTCCACCAGGGACCTCAGGGCTCGAGCGCACTCCGTCAAATACTGCCCAAACTCACCAGACTCCTTCAGTGAAACGTGGATTTTTACTGCCAGTCTCCCGAGCACCAACTCCGTATATGGACAATCAGGAGGTGCTCTAACTTTGCTCTGAATGTTTTCCACTAAGCTACTGGCTGTGTCGCAGTGACCGGACTTACACAAAACTTTGGTAACGATTATAACGATATGGAAAATTGGATGTAAAGTTGATTTCTTTCCATGATGGTGATCGCCATTTTCTTTCCAAAATTTTGAAAAGCATTTGTGTATTTCCTCAGACAGAAACACAGAGTCCTGCTTTGTCATTGTGCAGCTGTTCTCAAACTGTCCAATCGCTTCTTGGGCGTAAATTGGAGCTTTCGATGCAGAAGAATTGGCACTTTCTGGGTCTGACAGAAGGAGGAAGCTCAGAGCCTGGAGCTGACGGTGGAGTTTGTCCCGTGGGGTCAGAGTGGGTTTGTCTTTAGAAGCAGAGAGCCAGTTCCACAGAACAGAGAAACTGCTCCACGCCAGAGTCTTGTGGTCTTCACACTATTAAAATATACAACATAAAAGATGCATTTAATCCTTCTCCATAATGTTCTCTTCTAGATCGTAGTTGTTTTCACTTAAAACAAAGTATAATTACATAAAAGGTGTTTAAACATGGAACCACAAAATTAACATTATAATTATCCATAACATTTTTAAACTGTGCAACTTTAATCATTATTGTGATATAATTCTGTCCCTATTTGCATCACAAAGAAATGAGCTAAGTTACACATTTTTCTATCACAACAAAATTATATAAATTGTATTTATATTTTTAGAGTATTTAGATAATTACATCTGTTTGATCATTTTTAGCCAATTTCAATAATATTTAAAAGCTACAGTGTGTAACTTTCTGGAGGTGCCACTTCACCTGCACGATTCAATGGAACGTTTGGAACATTCTCCACGGGGATAGATACGTTTTATGACAACTGGAAGATTATAACCAAATGATCAACATTTCCATGGAAACAAGCAGATGGAAGCTCTCCTCCAGGCCAAGTAAGAGTCAGGTTTGTGGAGATGCGAGCCCGCTCACAGTGGTGACAAGCGTTTTTCTATGCTTTTTCAGTGCAATAAAAACAATCAAAATAAAACAAGATGCTACTCTATGTTTTTGGGCTAAAAAGTTACTAACTGTTGCTTTAAATGCATAAAATCAAATTAATAATCATAAAGGTTTTTTTTTTAAGTAAGATAAACCATGCAAACGTGCAAATTGTAGTTGTAACTTGTGTAATCTCACTGCTTCACAATGTCAGTGAGTTGTACATGTTTTTAAATACAATAACCAGTGATAAAACACAGTGACATAATCAACTAGAGACGTCTACATTCAGAAGAACCTTTCCTGGGACCTTATATTCCCAGCTCTTACCTGCTCTGCTTCCATCAGCCTGGTGTGGAGCAGCTCGGCCACGTCACTGAGCAGACCGTGGACCTCCAGAGCGCTCAGCTTCTTCAGGACGTGGAAAATGATCTTCTCCATGTAAAAGGCGCTGCTCTGGGGCACGCCGCTCCCCGCTCTGTCGTAGCCGTCCACAGCCACCTTCACCAGCGCCACCAGCTCCACGACATGGGCCCGGTCTGAGGGACTGACCCCGAGATGGTGGTTACACGCTCGGATCACGCGGTCACAGAGAGTCCGCCCCTGGAGCCCGGGTTGGTCCTTCACATACTCCTGAAAAACATGTGTTCAACATTATAGTATTTACCCAAAAGTTTACAGTTGACTTCCATCCACGACTACCATCCAAACTTCATATCCAGGACATTGTCATCATCAAACACGATTCATTTCATTTGCGTCCCAAACAATTTCAAATATTTTATGATCCACACATTATAGTTTTACCAACACATCATAGGTTTTAGTTTAATTGGTTAACTTTTTTTTAGTAACTTGTGCGTCTTTGGAGGCATTACAAGTCCATCATCATCCAAACTGATAACGGAAAATTGAAAATGTATGTATTAAATTTATACAGTTGTAATTTGTATGGATCTGATCATAATAAACAAAACAGCAAGGAGCATATCAACAAAATTTACAAAAAAACACATGAATATTTATACACTTAAGCAAATGTATTAATAGTGGTGGAACATAAAGTAAAAGAAGAAAAGTACAGATGCCCAAAATTTGTACTTAAGTGCAGTACTTTACTAACGTCAGTTTTAAAGTGGATCATTTGTACTTTTACTTCACTACATTTGAGAGCAGTATCTGTACTTTCTACTCCACTACATTTTTGAACAGGACTGAAAAGTAAAAGTATTTTTTATTATTGTCTGAGACCTGCTGAAAAGGCTGAGGGTTTATTTTAACAAGTTTATAATTTAAGCAAAACAAAAATATATAAATAACAGCTAGAAAAAAACTATCAATTCAATTGTTTCTGTTCAAATTCAGCTCAAATCTTTATCAAAATCACTACATTTGAAGCTTTATAAAAAGAAAATCTGCGCGAAATACTTTTGCTTTTTACTTTTTAAGTACATTTTTAACATAAGTATATTTTTTTATGTGATACTTTTACTTAAGTATTTTTTTGCTCCAGTATCTGTACTTTTAATTAAGTAAAAGAATTAAGTACTTCTTCTACCCCTGTGTATTTATAAACTCAATAAGTTGTAAACCTGTGGTCTTACAGAAAAATTGTCAGTTTTCATTGTCAAGAACACAACATAAATGTTACATAGATCCGATATTTATAAAAGCGTCTGATAAAAACTTAACGTTAAACAAACCTGAAGTTCAGCTCGAAATAACTCCGTGTCTCTGGTGGAGGCTGTCCTCTTTATATATTCATCCAGTTTTAAGCACTTCATGTCGACAGCTGTAGCAAAAAACAAGTCAAAACTATTACTTTTACTGGGATTGTAACGGTTTATAGTGTTTGTTGTTGTTAGCCGCCACGGGGTTAGCTACGGCTGTTAAATCTGACAAGTCTCTACACAACACACAAATAAAGTCCTTTTGAAACGTTAAACGATAACTTACGTGAACAGGAAACGTTTCTTATTCTTAAAGTATCTACGGGGGTTTAACGAACATAACTGGACGTCTACGTTATTCCTAAATATGTCGTAAAAGTGTTCAAATTGAGAAGCTCCGTGATCGTGGAAACTTCACCGTCCGCCGCGCACTGGTTTTGAATGGAGGCTTTTGACCAATCACATCACACATCCGCCAAACCGGAAACGCAAGGGTTCATGGGAAATGTAGTGAATAACAATACACGGTAAAATAACAAATAGTAACAAACAAATACGGTAAAAGCCCACATATAAACGCATGAAGGCATCTAAAAGTAAAAATATATCAACTAAAGCAATATATAAACATTAAATTTTCGGGTTGAGGGAAGGATTTGTGGAAATAAGACAAGAAAACAGCAGTGGCAGTACAATAGTTCATTAGCTCAGAGCCAACTGCCTCCACCAGATGGCGTAAGATGTATTTGAGATATTGTCCATTTAATCCCATAGAAATAATGATAAATCAGGGGACAGGCTACAGCTAATATTGCATATATTTTAGATTTTGTTAGAGCCAAAGTTATTATTTTTATTTTATAAGCCTATTTTATATAAGATAACAACCTTTTGTCTTTGAGTTCTCTAATCCCACCTCCAGTATTGTAGACAATATTTTACTTATATATTATTAATATTTTACGGTGACCAGACGTCTCTGTTTATCTGGGACAGTCCCAGTTTTGAGCCCTGTGCCCCCTGTCCCAGCAGATTTATCCAAAACCGGTGATTTGTCCCAGTTTTACACAAGAAATGTCCCAGGTGTCCCTGCCCCCTGTCCAGCAGATTTATCCAAAACCGGTGATTTGTCCCAGTTTTACACAAGAAATGTCCCAGGTGTCCATATTTTTGACCAATTTTATTCCTACCAAAACAAAGACGGTCATAAATAGTCATTTGTTAAGGAAAAAACACAGAAAAACATGCTTGAAAATGACCAGAACACAAAAATATGTGCTCATTTGCACTGGCTGTCTCTCAGTTGGCTGTTGATTTAGTCTCTCAGATGTTCTACTGACTCACAACAAAATATGTGAATAAGTCATGAATGGACCGAGTGCATAATAATATTCTTAATTACGAGCTCTTTTCACAGTTTTATTTTTACCAAACACCTCAACCCAGATGTGTCCCAGTTTTTTGTTTTGAAAATCTGGTCACCCTAGTTTATTGGTACGTTAACGTTGCAACATTCACTAATTTTACTTTAGGCCTATTCAAATACACGTCTTTTATTTTGTATTTCTTTCTTCATTGGTTCAATATGTAAATTGGCCATGGGTTACTGAAAAAGTTGGCACCAAAGTCAAAAAGGTTAAGAATCCCCGGCTTAAACGGCTCTGTCACTCACTCAGAGGTGGACCAACAGAAGAACTAACCTGTGAAAAACTGCATTAAACTAACGAAGCAGAAGCCGCATTGATGTGAGCTGAACTCACACAAGCAACAGGAATTCATCTTGATGTGTCAGGTAGGACTAAGTATTACACAGGAAAGTATCACCATAGAAACATCTCCAGACAGACAGAGCTTTACGAAGTCATATCATAATAAAAAACACCACTTCCTGCTTCCATAAATATAGTTTTATTGTCATTATTCTAGGTCATTATTGCACGTGCCCCACTCTTTCAGCGGTGTCTTTCAGAGCATGTGTTTATTTCTGCAGCTTCCCTCTGGTGTTGACGATGTGCTCGATCTCAGTCTTCTCTGACGTGTCCAGGTTGATCTTGTATTTGGCCAGAATCTTCAGGATCGGCCTCAGCTTCAGCCACCACTGTTGGGTCGGGATGCGATGCCTGAAAGGAAACCATTTTAGCAGGAATATAACACATTAAAAGTCCTATTTACACAAAATGGACTCTCTGAGCTTTAAGTCATGTTCTAACGCTGTTCCCTCCTCAAAAACAGACCTGGAGTTGTGTTTTGTTTCATTCACACATGTTTGAGTAACACTTTATTATTAGTCTGTCTACATCTCCAAAGCTCAAAATGCTCTGTTCCACCTCGTGATGTCATGAAGTGATAGTGTTGGTCACATGGTCATATTTTTATATAGCCCTTCAAGTCACTCAAAGCGCTTTACATCAAGGAACCACTCACCCATTCACACACACATTTACACACCAGTGCACGCAGACACTGGGGACGATGTGAGTTAAGTGTCTTGCCCAAGGACACAACAAAAGCGTTCATCTGTGGGAGGGGAACACGGGGACGATGTGAGTTAAGTGTCTTGCCCAAGGACACAACAAAAGCGTTCATCTGTGGGAGGGAAAATCGAACCAGCAACCTTCAAATCAGTGGACAAACACCGAGCTACTGTCGTCCCTTCAAGTTTTTAAGTTAACAGCTCCTTTTATCTTTAGTTCAGTAGAGATGAGCAAGTCCAAGGCTGAAATGATCCAAATGATTCTAGTGAAGGTGTGTGGAGTTTAAAAACACAGTGGAGCACTTCCTGTATTACCACATGATGACATCACAAGGTGGAGCAGAGTGTTTTCAGTCTGAGAGAAGAACTCAGCCTAAATATGCAGGGTTTGGTGTTAAACATGTGTGAATGAAACGAAACACAACTCCGGGTCTGTTTGTGACGAGGAAAGAAGTATTAAAATAACAAAAACAGCTCACTCAAAGTCAGTGCATTCTTTGGCTTCTGAAAGAGGCTGGAAAACCATGGATCTCTTCTTCATTCCCAGAATACAGGCTGTGTCGGGAGAATTGGCAAAAATCCGACCTGGAATGTAAACAAACAAGATGAACAAAATTAGGGTGAGCGACACTGACAAAAAGGACATTTCAACATATATTTTTCCCATTATCCCCATGAATCAGACAGGAAATGTGCCAAATACATCTGTAAATGTTATAGTTGAAGTATTGCACCAAAAACTGACCCCAAAAGAGCAGAACTATTAAACCCGTACTCAAAAGATAACCTTCCATTTTATTTTATACTTTTAAACTCATTTTGGAGCCTTTTGTTAGTTTTATTCGGCTATGGAAGATATGCTTAATATTCTAATTTTGCATATTAAATTTAACAAACAAAATAAATCAGTACAAAATTACAGAACATTTAACACTATTCTCTGACCTGTTCTAATGTTGTTTCCTCATCACAAACAGACCTGGAGTTGTGTTTCGTTTCATTCACACATGTTTAACACACAAACCCTGCAGATTTAGGCTGAGTTCTTCTCTCAAACTGAAAACACTGTGTTCCACCTTGTGATGTCATGCGGTAAATACAGGAAGTGCTCCACTGTGTTTTTAAACTCCACACACCTTCACTAGAATCATTTGGATTATTTCAGTCTTGGAATTATCAATCTCTACTGAACTAAAGGTAAAAGGAGCTGTTAACTTGAAAACTACCACTTCATGACATCACAAGGTGGAACAGAGCGTTTTGAGCTTTGGAGATGTAGACAGACTAATAATAAAGTGTTACTCAAACATGTGGTAGACAGACTAATAATAAAAGGTTACTCAAACATGTGTGAATGAAACAAAACACAACTCCAGGTCTGTTTTTGAGGAGGACACAGTGTTATGACATGACTTAAACCTCACATGAGTCTATTTTGTGTGATATAGGAGCTTTAAACAAAAACGCTCTTACCGTGTCTGTAACACTCCTTCAGTTTATCAGTCAACCAAAGCACAGACTTGAGCCCCATTTTTGTGCCAAAGTTCCTGTCAAATGGGCTGGGTGTCCCCCCCTGAACACAGATAAAACAACATATAATTACACAACAGTAACAGTGAGGAACAGTCAAAAGGAACTGAGCTCTTCTCTTAGTAAAGCCATTTTAAAAGAGTAAACTCCCAGTTGTGAGTTTTGAGGGAAAATGAAATAAATACTGGAACAATTCAAATGAAATGAAGACTGCAGGAAAGGTCCCTGTTTGAGCCCAGTTTAATTCTGATGCAGATCTGGTTCAGTCCTGTTCTAGCCCTGGTTTAGTTACGGGTTTAGTCCTATTTTAGTCCTAAATTTGAAGTAATGTTAATGCAATATCCCTAACAAGTCACTTAAGGTGTAAGAGCTTCACAAAATATCAAAGTTTCTGTGTAGGTCAAGTTTACATGTTACTAATACTAACTCATTACAGCCTGGTACAATGAGTTTATTTCAATAATTTTATGTGAGTCCGCAACCATGAAGATTTTATTACTTTTCCCGGGATTTTCCCACAGACTGTGTAAAGAAGTGGACTAAGTGAGTGTGACGTCACCACAGCGTTCGGCTCCAGTCAAACGAAGCTCATCGAGGCCAGAGCAGTTATAGCCAATGTGGAGCAGAGTTCTATATTTGGAATTTCAACCGTGAGTATCATAGCAACCAAAGACCCAATCAGGAGCGAGACTGTTGAAGGTAACGCTGGTTTAGCAGGGAGCGAGCTCTGAGCAACGCTGTCAATCAAACCTGTTGCTAACGCTGGCGGGAGCGACCTCGGGGAAAGAAGGCGCCTGATTTGTCTGTTATTAATGTTCATATGTTGATTTACAGACACAATAGTGAAATAAAAACCCCAGGATCATGTAGAGGGTTAATACGAACATTTAAGACCAACATGAGTCTGACAGCAGCAGGTACAGAGAGAGGAGTAAAGTGAATTGGAGCCAGAGTCGATGGAGCCGGAAGTGCACCGTGATCACTTCTCATTTGGAACACAGCAGCTAACAGGTTAGATATGTCCATTTATATAAAGAGTCTATGGATGCTCCACAGTATTAAACTGATCTGTCTTGTATTTTATTGCTAAAAATGATGCACTCCTGCTCTGAGCAGGAGATCTCACCTGTAACTTGCCGTGGTGGCGTCACCTACTTCTCTCCATGGAAACAGATAGTTTAATGCCGTAACGTGGAGCATTCCAGTCAAAGAAATTAAATTTTCATGGAGACAAGTAAGTAGAGGACCCACTCAAAAAGTTACATACTGTACTTTTGACTTATCCCACAGTATTACACTGAAATCCTGTGTAAACTGTGCTGCACCTGTTGCATGTGGCCCAGTACGTTCTTCCTGCAGTCAAACACCCCCTTCCCCTCCTCCGAATACAGGTTAAAGATGAAGTCCGTTGTGTAGTTGGCGTTGCATTTTTCATTTCTGCATGAAAATATTGAATAAATAAACAGTTAAATAAATGTAAATATAAAGAACATGTTTAGAAAAGTCTGAGTGAATCTTACACACCTCAAAATGAGCCCTCTCTTTACTGTGGTCTTCATCTTCTCCACCAGATGCTCCACGTTCACCTAAAACAGAAAGTGTTTTATTCAAAATGTCCTCCAACTAAAAATAAAATTAAAGTTAAAAAAGTAAAATAAAAAACAAATTATTATTTTGATTATTATTATTTTTAGAGGCATTTTAACATGTTTGTAATGGTCAAAATGTTAGTGAGTTTTATACATATTAAGACTGACCCTTTGAGCAGGAGAGTCGACGGGGGGGGGGCAAAGGGTCTGCTGTCCCCACAGACTGTATAAAGAAGTGAGTGTGACGTCACCCACAGCTTTCGGCTCCAGTCAAATGAAGCTCATCGAGGCCAGAGCAGCTATAGGGGCCAATTTGGAGCAGAATTCCGACCGCGAGTATCATAGCAACCAAAGAGCCAATCCGGAGAGAGGTTGTTGAAGGCAACGCCCCTTCCCGCCTGCACCGCTGTTTTAGCAGGGAACGGGCGCTTAGCAACTCTGTCTGTCAAACCTGTTGCTAACGCTAGCGGGAGCGACCTCGGGGAAAGAAGGCGCCTGATTTGTCTGTTATTAATGTTCATATGTTGATTTACAGACACAATAGTGAAATAAAAACCCCAGGATCATGTAGAGGGTTAATACGAACATTTAAGACCAACATGAGTCTGACAGCAGCAGGTACAGAGAGAGGAGACACAGTTTTTCACTCTCTTCCTATTCATTTATATTAGAGGGGGGGCCAATGTGAGACTTCTTGCCCCGGGCCCTCATATTTCTGTCGCCGGGCCTGCCTTTGAGACTAAATATTTCGTTTCAGCAGAGAAAACTGTGTCTAAAATGGGCTTAAAGGGCTTTTGTCTTTTCTACACTACACATATTGCACATTACATAATACACCCTATATTTTTGTGAATTACTTGAGTTGTGAGCACAGACAGTGTAAGTGTCGTACCTCCAGATCATGGATGTTGAACGGCTCCTCATAGATATAAGCAGCGTCAGCCCCAGAGGCCAGCCCAGCCATGGTTGCCAGATAACCGCAGTATCCCCCCATCGTCTCCACTATGAACACTCTCCTCTTAGTGCCCGCTGCAGACTGCTTGATTCTGTCGCAGGTCTGCAACAGATACAAAAGGGAATTTAAAGACACGTCTGGAGAACGCATTAATGCTGTGATCCACAAGTGTGCATATTATACAAATAAAGCCGTGCAGTTGTGAGATTTTCAGATTTAAAGCTCCACCATGTAGCCTTTTAGCCAAAAAATATACTAAGATAAATGTTTTTTTTTAAATATATATATTGGGGATGTTTTTATTGCACTGAAAATCATAGTAAAACATAAATCCTTATTGGGCTCGCTCCTCCACAAACCTGACTCTTATTTGGCCTGGAGTAAGGCCTCTTCCTGCTTGTTTCCATGGAAATGTTGTTCCTTTGGCTATAATCTTCCACTTTGGAGAATGTTCCGAAGTATGATGACGTATTTTAACTTTCTACACGGTGTTACTTTAAAATATGTCTTAAAAATAAATAAATAAATAAAATTTTACTCATTTTACCTGCTTAATAATAAAACA
>KN475826.1:0-13531 GCA_000787095.1 Periophthalmodon schlosseri
TGATAATAATAATAATAATAATAACTTCAAAAGTCATAAACTGTCATTCTGTCTGTGAGCAGGGTCGCCTCTCCACAGATCTGACCTGTAACTTGGCCTGGTGATGTTACCTGCTTGTCTCCATGGGGATAAATAGGTTTCATGCCACACTGAACATTTAAGGCATGGCAACAACATCTCCATGGAGACAAGCAGATGACGAAACATCCATTAAAAAGCCTAACAAAATTATTAAAAAAAAATAAAATAAAAAGTTAATTTCTCAAAAAAATCCTCTTGTCTCTTTACTAACTATACTAATACTATGTCTAGCCATCAAATAAAACAAGTCGGTAACTAAGGAAACCACGCGCTTTTACGCACGGAGCGTCTATATTGGGAACTGTGACTGAGGGTCAGTGCGTGACGTAGCGACGCACACGGGGCGTCGTTCTTCCAAAATGAGACCGTTTATAACAGCACGTCAGCCTCTGGCATCAATCTCTGCTCTCAGTCCGGCTCTGCGCTCCGTGCACTGGGGATACACCGCTGCCACTGGACTTTAGGGACGCTTTAAACGCTTTTACCGTGCTTTTGTGGGAATTACAGCTGCGAGCAACAAGTAAGTGGACTTTACTCCATCAACTTCCTCAATAGGATAATGCGCACGAGAGAAGCAGGAAAAGCGCTTATATATGGACGAGAAATACTTTTACTACAACGTTGAATTTATAGTTAGTTCTAGGTTTAGGCTAATTACGCAGTGTCGTATTGATGTTGAGTGCGTCAGACGTTAAAACCTAAGTAGAAATATTCCAATATTTTCACTGACGGAAAAATGCGTTCTTGTTTTTGAGTGACGCAAGTGTGGCGCGCACTTATAACTGGATCGCACCAAAGTTTTCCAGTCGTGTCATTGAAAAACACAGCCTGCAAAAAAGCGTAAACGACTCGTAGCGTAAATTCGTACTTTACGGTGAAAACTATGTTAAAAATCCCAAAGGCTAAAACAGGCAGAGGTCCATAGCGAACATACCCCGCTGTAGCCTGTTTGACGCGCGTCCAGATGAGGTATCCCGAGCAGCTTTTCATCCTGTTCTACGTGACACACCCATGTCCCACCAGCGGCCCAAATACGCACTCACAATATCACAGCCACCACAACAGAGGCAGACAGCACCAGCCTGACTTCACCGTTCCTCTCGCCTGTGTCCAGACGCTGCGTAAAGATGCTGCTGCTACTACTGGGAATCATCTTCCTGCACGTCGCTGCCCTTGTGCTACTGTTTGTGTCTACGATTGTCAGCGTAAGTCACGTACAGTTTGGTCATTTGTAACAACAATACGAGTTTTATAAGTGCATAAATTCACCAATGTGTGTTTCAATTCACTTTTGGCGTTGGTGCAAGGCTAATCTTCATTAACTCTGTGTATTATAGCCTACTAATAGTGTTTTTTGTTTCATTTTCTACATTTAATTGTATAAATCTCGCCATTGTTTAGGCATGGACAAGTGGGCAGTTTGGCACTTCGGACTTATGGCAAAATTGCTCTTCCAATGGCGAGTTGTGTAACCCTGCTTCAGCTGGTGGTAAGTCAAAAACACATCCCTTCCTCTAAATATCTGTGAATATCTACTTCATACGCTTGGAATGACGTCTGCGATGCGTCGCTCTGGGATTTGTAGTCCTTGCAACACTTGTAGTCCGTGCTACTACTGAAATAGTTTAGCTAAATGTTAAATGAAAGCGGATACTGTTTTTAAAATGCAAAAGTGCTAGTAATGTGGGTGTGTCCCGTCTCCTCCGGGAGCGTGGTGCCATCTAGGGCAGAGAATGTGGTACTGTCCGAGCTGATAGGCTGCGGCTGTATAAATAGTCATGGCGCTATGTCCATATTGAGGGCCAGTGTGTTGTAGAGGGGGATCTGGGGTGGGGCTGCCGCTGCCGCCGCTGCTACTGCTGCTGCCGCTGCTGCTTCTGGTGTGGAAACTGGAGTATTTAAAGTTGTGCATCTATGTGGTAGGACCTTGGGCCACCTCGCGTAGGGCATAGTACAGGGTCACGCCCAGTGTCAGAGAATAGTGCTCAGGGATCATTAGGACAGTTTAAGGCGGCAGCTGCACGTGTATTTTAAACCAGAGCTGTCAGAATTGGAAATGCTGAAATGTTACACTATGCTATAGAGGTTTAGTGAAATCAAACAAACACACCCTCTTGTGATATTTAAATTGCATTACTCGAGCTGAAATGAGAGTACTTCAAAGGACTTAGCACAAGTAAAAATATACTGTTATTATTCAAATCTGTAAGCAGCCAATACTTACTTCTTACTTACTTAATACTATCACAACAAGTGCAAGTACCACCATTTTGGCTTGGTATTACCATAATAACAATTCTTCCTAGTATCTACTGTCCTAAAAGAAAACCTTGCTTACATTTCTAACTACAAGTACTAATATACCACGAACTTTACCTACAAATTATGCCAGTCCCAAGCCAAGATAAATGCCAAACATCTGCCTGTATATATATATAGTCTGTATGGAATATTTGCAGAAAGGAAAAAAACATCCAAGTTTAGTTGACGCTAAAAACTCCGGGAACTTGCGATTTTAAACTGTAGCATTTTAATATCGTAGCCCCAGAACAGCCCAGAGGGTCCCGTGTGGCGAGGGTGATGTCACTGGTGGAGAATGAGTCGAGCTGTGTATGTTTTTACAGTGTAGCTCCCAGCGCAGCGGCAGGTCCCGGGGCGGCCGCGGCCTCTGCGCTTGTTTGACCAGCTTTCAGTAACGGAACACTGTCTGTTTATTTAAGAAAAGTGTCCCCGCTCTCTGTGCTCTGTGGAGACGGTAGACGGCAGCAGGTTGGATTTGGTTATTTGGTTTTACAGGTGTTTTCTCCTGGCGTTTTCCGCTCGTCTTCGTGGATATGGAATTGCTTTGCCTGAAATGTCCCGCGTTATGGCATTAAGCTTAACTATCATAATGTTGTTTTCGTAGCTGAAAAATTGACTCGTCTCTGTTTGCCCCCGTTGAGATAGAGGAGTTAAATGCCATTCTGTGGAACATTCCAGGCAAAGCGGTAACATCTACGTAGCGACAAGAAGGTGGTGGACGATCTTCCGCAGAAGTTAGCGCACCTTTAAATATAAAAGTTCCGCATTCACTGTTTCCCAGAAGCTGGCTGCAAAAATGTCTAGATGTTTAAATATATAATTGGAGAGAATAGAGTTTTACTTCCCAGTTTGGTGAATTGTCGCGTTACGTCGACTACTTAGAACTTGTGGACGAGTTGGTGAAAATTTAGCACAGGCACATACACAAACCAGGACTCCGTTTGATTATTTACGATTTATGAATGACTTTCAGTTTCTGTATCAGTATTTCATGGTCCCAACGTGCTGCCGTATTGATTTAGCGTGACTTAAAAGCCAGGTGCCGTTATCTCGCGGTTCCCACGTACCCGAGCCAGAGCGTTGTTCAAAGTATACACAGTTGTGACCCTTAATTAAAAATTCTCAACCAGCGCAGTCATTGCAGTCCTGAGTCACATGAGGTCACGAGCCTGTGAAGCCATTCTGTGCCAGGAAAAGATTAATTTGAACCATTTGGACAAACGTGTATTAATATTTTGGGATTACTAATCGGAAAGTTTGCGTAACCCAAAATTTGACGTCATGTGTTTTTATGTTGAATCATAGACTTTATTTTTAAGAGCATTTGGTTTTGATTTCCCCTTTTTTTTGCCATCGCCTTGGACAAAAAATATAACAGGCAGGAGTGTAATAAGTTATCAGATGCCAAAGTTGAATTCAGACATCCTCTTAACCGGGAAATGACATCACCGAATCTACTCCAGTGTGCGTACAGTACATACTCACCGTGACTTACGCTTATGACGAAGTGGATTTCCGTGTTTATATCTATGGATCTCAGCTTCCTGTTAAAAGGTGCGATTCAAAAGATTTAAAGGGCCCGTGTTACGCCATTTTCTGATCTATGTTATAATGTTTCCTCATCAAAAACATACCTGGAGTTGTGTTTTGTTTCATTCGCACGTGTTTAATGCTCACATCTCGCATATTTAAGCTGTGTTCTTTTCTCTCTGTTCCACCTTGTGATGTCATGTGGTAATACAGGAAGTGCTCCGCTGTGTTGTTAAACTCCACGCACCTTCACTAGAGCCATTTGGATGATTTCAGCCCTGGAATTGCCCGGCTTTACGAAACAAAAGGTAAAAGGCAGCTGTTAACTTGAAAACTACCGCTTCATGACATCACAAGGTGGAACAGAGCGTTTTGAGGTTGAAGCTGTAGACGGACTAATATCGCAGGATTACTGAAACATGCGTGAATGAAATAAAACACAACTCCAGGTATGTTTTTGATGAGGGAACAGCATTATAACATTGCTAAAAGCTCACGAGAGTCAATTTTGTGTAATACAGGACTTTTAATATTCTGTTTTGAAATGTTAATCGCTATGGCAACGCTCCTAACTTTTCATCATTCCGAAAGCCGTGAATAGAGCGCGGCTTCGTATCTCCCCTGTCGCTAGGTAACACTAAAACGATACATTATGTCATCGGTGTAAACTATTGGGCGCTTGTCATATTTATCGGCTTTATTTTGAACCTGGGGCCAGGAAATACCTCATGCCAGTGTTTTCCTACTATGACAGCAACGGGAGAGGAAGGAAGACGGACAAGATGTGTTTATCACGAGCCAGCGACGATTCGCGTTTATGCCGGACGGAACATTTCGGTCATCGGTCAAAGCGTTATCAAGAGCTGTTACATAACATGGGCTTATTATAAGTAGTGGAATCTAATTGTTTGTCAGATGTGATATTGCGCCGGAGGAGAGATGCAAAACAAGTCTGTCTATCCACTGCCGCGTGCAATCGAAGAACGTCTCGTGTTTCCGATCTGAAGTAAAGGTCATCTTGAGGTAATATGAACTGGCTATTCAAAATGTAGAAGGGCTTTGTAAATAGTGCAGTTTGAAGTTGGACTGGTTGCCGTGGCGTTCGCTGACAGACATGAAATCACTGCAGGATATTTAGTTAAGGTTAAGGTTAGCCGCGTGATCGGCAATGAGTTTGATCGGAGTTCACATGCCAGGTTCTGTTCCGATCGCGACGTCGTGAGATACATGTCCGGTATCGTCCATCGGTTGAATGTCTCTCCCCAGCTCTTCGCCCCTGGTTTACACCGCGTACCGCTACACGGCGAACCCCAGCTAACGTCGATATGGCACTTTTTTGGATGGTAGAGAGAACGATTACTCCGAGAAATCACGTAACCACAAGGATTTCATTCTCAACCTCCTTGCTAAGGTACGAGGGAAGCGGGTTGAGAGTGCGCAGGGTGCATTAGCGTTAGCATTAGCGTCCATAGTTGCTCGGATGCGCGCTAGCTACCCGTGAAGCTTTAGATCAATAAGAAAATGCATTTGAATGAATTTAGTGCTATGCCAAAGGTAAAATAAGTTCATAAGAACACTTAAGGAAAAAAATATGATAAATTATGCATTGTATAAGTCATGTATTTGAGTGGTTACCCTTTAAAACACATTACTCAAGGGAGTGGCTCAATAGTCAGGCATCTAAGGGTTAATTTAACACAGAAATTCTATAGAAACATGACGTACTAACTCGATGAACCATGTTTATTCTGGAGGGCTTTAAAGGTACACTATGTAACCTTTCTGGTGAAGGGTCCGCAACCTGATTTTGTCCACGAAGATGCTTTCCCTTCAATTTTCCACCGTACGGCATTAAATCTCCGTAGAAACAAGCAGATGAAGCCACAAAGCCAGGTTAGCGGTCAGACCTGAGGAGAAACGAGCCTGGTTATGTTAAGAATGCGTGTTTTTAGGTATTTTCGAGCTCTAAAACCCACAGTGAAATGAACGTCAGAGAGATTCATTCAATATAATACAATAGAACATTCCTGGCGATGCGATAACCCCTCCATGGAGATAAGAAAAGAGGATTGGACAGTGAACGTAGAGCATAAATGTCTGCGAGCATCCAAGACGAAATACAGATATAGTCATTTGAGGAGGGTATGGACAGAGCTCTTATGAAATCTGAGAGGCCTGGAAGGCAGTGTGCATAACCCCTACACAAGAAATAGCCCCCGCTTAGAGATCCTAGGATTCCTGGCATGGCGCTGCAAATGAGGCCTAGACACTTCCAACACCATAACAACAACTCAACAATATAAAGATAGACACAGGAGGTAGATAAATAGTTAGATGGATAGCTCCTAGTCGATACAGGTGTCTAATGGGTTAATGGCCCGGGCCTTGGAAATACTAGCAGTAACGATCAATGCTGTAAAGGGGTGCACAGGGCTTTTAGCAACAAGATATCTGCATGTTATGGATCCATTATACGTTCCCAGAAGGAAGCATGTCTGGAGCCTTGTTTATTTTTTCCTACTGAGAGATTCCTATTTTTTCCCTCACTCATTCACACATTTAATTCATATCGTTTGAACATATTTACGGTCAATGTGTATATAATTAAATTGGAAAAATACATGGATGTTTTATACAATGTGGCAAAATTGGTGTACCTCAAGGCATTGCTATGGGGGCATTGATGTTTACTTCTGAAACAGTGTTTTTTTCCAACTCTCTCTCTTTCTCTGTACATATTTATGCTAAAAGTATATAATTACAACTGAATTAACTGAATTGAATATTCTTATATAGAATGTGATTAATTTAGTGTATCTCAAGGCATTGCAATGGGGACGTTTGATGTTTACTCTAATGTTTAAAGCATTTTTTTTTTCCTATTAAGAGATTACTATTTTGTTTTCTCTTTCAGTTTACATTAATTTCAAACTACATGCAAAAAGTACTGTATATAATTAATTAATAAATTAATGTTTAATAACATGTTCATTCATTTGGTGTACCTCAAGGCATTGCAATAGGACCCTTGATGTTCACTCAAATTAATGAATGGTCAGCAACTCCATACAGTACAAACAATCACCCAAACATTTCTACACTCATCAGTCAATTTAGCCTTGCTAATCTTCCTCTTTAATCCACATCCTTATGTTTACATCTCGCAGATCGGTTTAGTGTTACAGCTAATGCTATTTGTATGTCGTTATTGGTATTGATTGCTGCCTTGTTTGTGTCCTTGTGCAGAGTGGATTCAGTCGGTGCAGGCCCTCATGATCCTATCCATCATCTTCAGCATCTTGGCCCTCTTCCTCTTCTTCTGCCAGCTTTTCACTCTGCAGAAGGGAGGCCGCTTCTTCCTCACCGGAGCCTTCCAGATCCTAGCCAGTAAGTCCAATCAGTTTGCGTTATGTCAGGCCGCAAATGGTATTGTCAACTTTAATGAGGCTTAAATGAGAACACAAGAAATGCTTAGAGATGCAAATAGAATTGGGAGCAGTGAATATATTTCTTTACTGCCCTCTTGTGGCTGGCTTTGGCATTATGTGGACTTAAAAAGATTTCCAAAGTTGCATATTTTGTTGATATTTTTAGATTAATTAAAAAATGCTATGGTGTTGTGTTGAAAAGGGATCATTTACATAGTAAGATTGTGTTTTTAATTGTAGAGACAGAGAGGAGAGGAATTTGATTGATCTCATACTGGGAGAAATACTACTACTTGTACTTGTCAAGGCAGCCCATAATGCATATTTAAGTTGAAGTAGTAAAAAAAAGTGTGTTTACAAAGAATAATACTTCTACTACAAAAGAAGCAAAAATATAAAAATGTTTGTAAAAAATCAAACTGTTGAAACATGTCAATTTCAAAAACCTTAAAAAATAGAGAAAAATAAAAATGATCGAAACGCAATGGGGCAACAACTGTTGTACACATTTACACAACTGCATTGGAAGGTGATGTTAGCTGACAGTTATAATGAAAGAATATTATCCTCAGAGACAGGGAATAAAAATCACTTTCAGATGCCACTCCCAAAACATGGCCTCAACGCTGGAGCTGGAGTTTGAAGCCCACAGCGCATCCTCTGTGGCAGACAATTAAATTAGAGTCTGAGCCAGTTACTAATGCTTAGAGCTGCGTTTGTGTACTCCACACTCTGCCCTTTGCCAGTCCATTGTGTGGGGTTGGCAGCCCTCCTCCACCTCCCAGGTTCGGCTGTTGCATTGTGCCAGCGCGTTGCCTGGCACACTGATGCCCACTCAGCCAAATACTGGGACCACAGCCAACAGCGGAGTCGAAATGTCAGATGTCTCACTGAGTAGGGGCTGGAGAGATAATGCCCTGTCACAGACTAGGAGGTGGGCAGAGTAGCTCACATAAGGCATTGAATAGAAAGTTTACTTGGGTATAGAAGTGGGCAGTAAAAATGTTTTCATAAATACTTTACTTACACCTGTTTTTAAGTAACCTCATTGTCAAATTTGCTTGTGTAATTTGGAAATTATTGGCGACAAAATTGGATAAACCAGAAAATTCTGCTTTACTTTGTTGCTTTAGAGACCTGGTCCACATAATGAAAGGAGAAAACATCTGGCAGTGGTGGGGAAGAGGAGGAGATAAGGAGGCTGATAGTTCTGCTGCTGCGGTGGATAGGGGCTGTGGCATTTATCTGGAAAAAGCGGAGAGATCAAACACATACTTAAAATTGAACTGGTTGAAAGGCAAAGATAGTCGAATGCTTTTATCCAGGAAAACACAGCGAGGCCCAAACACACTATGAGTTAGAATAAACGTCTTTGGGATGGTTTGAATGGCAAGAACAGTGGAATTTGTGGGTCTCAGGAGGGACCATTAGCATGTGTGCGCTAACCCTAAGTCCTAAGTGTTACCTGACCTCAGAGCTACTAGAGATGCGCCAATCCAGCTTTATCATCCCATATATCTGTACCAAAACTTATTTTTTTCATGAACTCTGCAACAAAAACATTGTGAGGTCTTCAGTATCAAAAGGCCAGTATGTAGGTTTTCTGGTGGAGGATCTGAAACCTTCTTTTCTCCGTGGATATGCCGTTGTTGTTTTTTTAGTCTGGAATTTTCCACAAACTTTATGTTTTATATCATTAGTTAGTCAGTTGGGGTACCTCAAGGCACTGCAATAGGACCCTTGATGTTTATTCAAATGAATGAATGATCAGCAACTTCACACCATACAAACCCAAATATTACTACACTCATCAATCTATTTAGCCTTGCTAGTCTTCCTCTTTAGTCCACATCCTTATGTTTACATCTCGTAGACTGGTTTAGGAACTTTAAATATATTACAGGGGCTCTATGTTAGCTTTCTGGTGGAGGGTCTGAAACCTTCTTTTCTTTGTGGTTATGCTGTTGCTGTTGTTGTTGTTGTTGTTTTTAGCCTGGATTGTTCCACAAAATAACACACAACAGAACTCTCCATGGAGACAAGGATGTGATCTACAGCTAATAATAGTTACAAAATTCCTCATAGCTTTTCTTTTGTCTTTGCAGGTCTGTTTGTGATGAGCGGCGCCATCATCTACACTGTGATGAGTCCGGAGTGGGTGCCCTCTACAGACTCCTTTGGGTACTCCTACATCCTGGCCTGGGTGGCCTTCCCGCTGGCTCTGATCAGCGGTATCATCTACGTCATCTTAAGGAAGCGAGAATGAGTCCGCAGAGTTTGAAAACAACCCAAATCCAACACGCCATGTGACCTCGCGCTCTCGTTCAGGCTCTCACGCCATTGGCTGGTTGAACGGTGACATCACAGACAGGGGTTATATAAGATTTACCATGGAAACCATCTCCAAAACCCAACGATGAAGGATGTAAATAGTATCTATGGTTTAAGACCTATTTATAACACTTTTTACATATATGTACATAGTTTGTGTTGCTCTGATACTGATGTATGAGCTTTGTTTTAGTGGATTAAGTGCCTCAGTGTTTGTCTGTAACAGCGAAATAATTTTAAGCTTTTTTTCTTTCTTTTTCTTGCCAAATTTCATTACTGAACTCATTAACCAAAATGCATGATGAGAACTACTTGTTTCTAATTGATTTCAAGGGCTTGCCAAGTTTTCTTTTTTTTTCTACCTTCAACAAAATGGTGCTATGTATTTATCATTCCTCTCACTACAACAATTACCGACACGTTGCCCTTAAATTAAAATCAGACACAAGTGCAATTGTTTATTTAGTGCTTTGGGAATATGACTTAATACTTTTAATTGCAATACTGTACAAACGTATGCAGTAGCCATTAATGTCAGTATTATAGAACATTTTGGAGTAGATTTGAAAACATGAATTGTAATAATTTTGATTTGGGCTAACTGTACTAGGCTATACCAAAAATTAACATTAGGGGGCATTCTAGTTGAAAGCCATACCAGAATATAGAGATGTTTATGAAGTATTTACTATTTAAAGGGCACAGAACTGCAGGAATCAAGCAACTATTTGTTTAACATACTTGAAGTTTGACGTGATGCAGTCTCTGGCCCATGTGTTTCTGCTACTGTAAAATTCACTGTTTATATGTCGCCGTAGTAACAGATGTCGATGTCAATGGAGCATAAACTCTCACTCAATAAAACTATGATCACTATTTCTCAGCTTCACCAATGTGTTTGCAACTGCTGTAAATGGACTGAGTTAGCACTAGCAACTAATGCGTTGAGATTTGAGTGCCTTGTTCTGAGTGGGAATTTGCAATATTTGCCTGGAGAAAATAAGAAAACAACTAAATAGTTGGTGAATTAAATACTGTAAAAAGTCTAGTATTGTTTATATTAATGTTGTTTCTTTTTGAGACCTGCTAATAATGTTACAAATGTTTCAAAATACAACTAGCAAATTACAATGGAACAGTTTTAAAGGTACGCTAACCTTTCTGGCAGGGAGGTCCACCGCCCGCTTGTCTCTAGGGAGTCGCTTTAACCGCGCTCGGAATGTCCCACAGTATTGCATTAAACCGATGCGTTCATTCAATTACGGGTGTTTTCACGGCTCGAATTGCCTCTCCGCAGATCTAACCTGCAACTTGTCCCGGTGGCGTCGCTGGCTTGTTTCCACGGAGATAGATACTGTGGACCGCTCCGGGCAAACCAAACCCAATGAGACAAGTTCAACCAGAAAAAGTTACGTAGTGCATCTTAAACATTGCTTTACACCACCGACCCCAATGTTTTATTTGACCAAAGACTTCACTGACGTGGTCTTGTGTGATTCTAAATAGAGATCTTTTTTTTTTTTGCTAATGCTTTGGCACCGGCGTAAATCCCAGTGCCGCACCTGAATGACGGTCCCGCCTTCACGTGTCAGCTTTGATAGATGAAAGTACAGCTAGAAATGTTTTTACGGATGCCAAAAGCAGATAGGGTTCCGAGCTCCCTATGGCCTCTCAGCGCGGGCGTCGGCTCGAGCTATGCAAAACGCGCGGCTTCTATTTCAAACTGAACAGTGACGCGAACAGCATTGAAATAAACACTTGAGATTCTCATTGCAAGTCTATGGAGTGTTGTCCAGAGCTTTATTTTGTAGTAGATGTGCAGGCGTGATACTAAATGGGTTCAGTTAGAAGAGATACGCCGTAACCTCTAATGAAAACTGCCCGTTTGTTAATACCGAGACCCAACTGCAGTTTGTGTTGTGTTTACATGTACCAAATGCTCTCAATAATATCAATGCTACTTGAGTTTAACCATTAAAGGATGTTTCTTACCACCTGCGGAAATGAATGCTATTTTATTTGTTTATTTATTTGAGTTTAAAGCGGGATTAAACAGCTAAACTCCGCCCACAGACACATAACGTAAATAGAGCCGATAAACTGGGCGGTACCTGGAGGACTAAAGAAGAAAGTGAGAGAGGAGGAGGGGCGGGGTCTAACGGGTGTCCATACTTTAAACTCCACCCCCGCAGCCAGGCGTTTGTAATCACAAGCAGCTTTCTGTAATCAGGGCAGTCTTGAGTGATGTCACCTACTACTGAAAATTACAGAGGCCACTTAATACCATATATACAGTTTAGTAGCGTATACGAAAACAGATTTAGGGTTTAGTTCCACTGTAAAAGAGTGACATTAACCCAAAAAAGCGAATTAATTATATTTTTTGTTTACATTTTCAAGAGTGGAACATACAGAATAAGCACATGTCCGGTACTGAAATAAAAGAGGTGACAGTGGCAGAGTGGTTAGCATCCCAGGTTGCAGATTTGATTTAGTGTTTGAATTTTGCCCAAAGAAATTAACCACAATGAGCGAATGATAAAATTGCTCAGAAAAAGTGGACATTGTACAGACGAGCTTCGTGAATGAATAGTAATTTAAGACATGTGACCACAGCTTTCCCTGTTTAAGTCAATATAATGTTATTACAAACAGATTCTAGTCTAAACTGATAAGTGAAAAATGGAAGATGAAAGAGGCCTCACATAGAGACATTCTTGGGGCAGGACTCATAGGTCACGGCCTCCCACTGCTTCGCCTCCAACATATCTGCTCTGGGTGAAGTGGGGACACAGCCGCACTGGTGTGTCCAATATAAACACAACTATAATCTAAGTAAATAAAAATAGTTTTCTAAAATAATATAAATACTTGCAAACATAACTGGTCCACTACAGAGCCAACTCACATTTGGTATAGTCTTCTACTGCCATCTGCTGGATGTACGTGGCAACTGTAACAGAAAATGCGTGGGGACATATATATTGGTGAACACTGCCCTCGTGTGGCCAAAAGGCTGCGTAACACGCATATGAAGGAACATATGAAGGAGACACAGCAAACGCTCAAATGATGGATCGACTGTGAGGGAAGTGTGGGCATATTAAAGACTTAAATATTTAAATATTTTTAATGATTCGTCTTTAATTTATTTGTTTAGTTTTGTTTAATTTGGTTATGAGTAAAACAGAATTATTTGATCACCTTACTGGTTATTTTAAGAGAAAATGAGGTCAGTACAAGCCATGCTCAAGATCAAGTGTAGATAAAAAAAAGCCACAGTATGTAACTTTTTAGCCCCAAAAAACTACTAAAACAAATGCGCATTTTGTCATTTTTTGTCATTTTGGTTGTTTGATGCACTGAAAAGCATAGAGACATGCATTGTCACTCTGGCGGGCTTGCATCTCCATAAACCTGACTCTTATTTGGCATGGAGGAGGGTCTCCTTCTGCTTGTTTCCATGGAAATGTTGTCCCTTAGGGTATAACCTTTGATCTGGGACAAAAAAATGTCTATCTCCATGGAATGATGTACGTAGGTGACATCACGCGCACGTTCAGAAAGTTACATACTGTACCTTTAAAAATCAAAAATAAGTAATAATTTAAAAAGTGTGAGGTGGAATTAGGCTAAAATATATATATGTAAAATTGCAAGTGTAACATTAAACCATTACAGTCAGTCTGAATTGAATTGTATTGTGTTATTGTTAATAAAGTTAATATAAAAGTAAAAATAAATAAAAAATAAAACATCAAAGCAGTTACTTACTTATTTATTTATTTATTGTATTATTTATTTATTTATTTAATTTATTATTTATTTATTTATTTATTATTATTATTATTATTATTATT
>JACM01063667.1:0-21309 GCA_000787095.1 Periophthalmodon schlosseri
TATTTGATGTTTTCTGTCAGATTACATCACTCATGATAGTAGTTGTGGCTCACCTGGTGGAATGTGACGCACGAACCTGTTTTGGGTTGATTCATTCTGTGTATTTACATTTCTCTCCTTGGTGTCTCTGTCTGATATGAAACATAATAAATAAATAACCATGAATTGACATAAAAGTTCATATTATTGAAATATTAAAATCTAAATGCAATCAGAGATGGTCATGGATGCTAATAAAAATAATTATGTAAAGTTATAAACCAAAAATTAAAAAAAAACCCAAAAAAACGGGTTTGAGGGGAATAAAAAAAACTCACAATTTAATGCTGGTGTGGCCCGGAGACGATTTATGATCATATAGCTTAGTAAGAATAAGTAAGAATCAAATATATGTTAAAGTATAAATTAAAAACGCTGAAAAAGCTTTAGTTTGTGGTTCAGCTACAGTACCATCACCTCTCCTTTACATAGCGCTGCATCATCAGTGTCGTCTTTTCCGGTTTACAGAAGCTAACAGGCTAACAGGCTAACAAGATGACAACGTTAAGACCATTTACTTGCGATGACTTATTTAAATTTAATAATATGTAAGTCCAGTCTGGTCCGTTTTATCCTAACACGTGTATTCGACCCTCTTGGTGTTTACAGAATGTTTATTTTGTTTAAATGTTACAAAAAGATGCAAAAATGTGTTGGAACTGATCTTAGCATCACAAAACTAATTTGCTAACAACACTGCTAAAACCAAAACAATGGCACGTTTTCGTTGTTTTTCCATTTTAAACTCATCTCAGGACAATTAATATATAGTTACATTAAATACAAACTACTGGACTGGTATTTTAGGACAGTGTATAGATGTAATTAATGCGTTATACAAGTTCCCAGTGATGATTTGTGTACCTCTACCTGCAATTGCTCGCCATATAATATGTGTTTGTTTCTTCCTTGCAGTAACTTGGATCCTCTGACTGAAACTGTATCCTTTACTATTAAGCTAAATATCTTGCAAGTTAAAATTTTTTAATAGGAATATGCCTGTGTTTGTGGAAATGTTCTAATATGTTCTTTCCTCAAACATTGTGGTTAAATTTAAGGGTTAGGGTGCCAATGCAATTATTTTATTAAGAAATTGATACGAAACAATTACATCCACTATTGCTATTTCACAATAGCTATTACGGTTTTGTTTTGTCCATTCACTTAAATATAGGTAACGTTCAAACTTGTCCTTAATCCTGATGTAGACTTTGTTTGGTTTTGTTCTGGGTCTAGTCCTGGGTTTGGGTCTAGTCCTTAGGCATGGGACCATATTGAAATTTGGTGTCACGATTATCATGGCCAAAATAATTGCGATTAACGATTATATCATGATAATTATTGTTGTTGACAGTTAAAAAATGTTCTGGATATGAATCATTACAATTATAATATTATGAATAGGTTCCATATTTAAGCAACTGTTAAAGTATTGTACTTTGTTATAAGTGACAACAACAGTGATCTACAGGAGATCATCAGGGAGAAGTTATTTTTTTCTGCACATCTGGTGACACAATCAACAGTGACTACAGGAGATCATCAGGGAGAAGTTATTTTTTTCTGCACATCTGGTGACACAATGGCGATTATCTTTGTTGGCGATTATCATGATTGTATAAAGTGCCTCAAACGATTATTGTCAACCCTTTTTATCACGATAAACGATATTGTTTATCGCTACTAGTCCTGGGTCTGGGTTTAGTCCTGGTGTAGTTCTAATTTCATTGTACTAGTCCTGGTCAAGTCCTGGTCAAGTCCTGGTCTAGTCCTAATTTTGCTGTGCTAATTCTGGTTTAGTCCTGGTTTAGTCTTAATTTCATGGTGCTAGGTCTGGTCTAGTCCCGGTTTAGTCCTAATATTGCTGTGCTGTGTTCCTCTGTACCATATGATCCTTCCTCCTTGACCCTGGTCTTCCTCAGTATGGGATCCCGTTCTACCTGCAGTATTTGGCTCACTGGCCTGAGTACTTCATTGTAGCAGAGGCGCCCGGAGGAGAGCTCATGGGATACAGTCAGTCTTATTCATATTCAAAGTCTGTCTCTAATGAATTTAAGCAAATCCAAGAATCCCATGCATTTCAGAACATGTTGGTAGAGATCTTTTGGTTTTGTTTAAAATGTGCACTATGACCTATTTCTAAGAATCTAGATTTTAGTTTGAACAAATGATACTGAGAAATGAGATGGTGTAGCCCAAAAAAGTGACAATCTTGAATAAGTTAAAGGTCCCATATTACACTATTTTCTGATCTGTGTTATAATATTAATATAATTGTTTCCTCATCACAGACCTGTAGCTGAGATTTGTTTCATTTACACATGTTTAATGCACACACCCTGCATATTTAGGCTGAGTTCTTCTGAGTTCATTTTGAGCTTTGGAGATCTGGACAGGCTAATAATGCAGAATTGTTCAAATATGTGTAAATGAAACAAAACACAACTCCAGGTATGTTTTTGAGGAGGTAACAGCATTAGAACATGGCTTAAACCTCACATTTAGCATAATATATGACCTTTAATTTTGAGTACATTTGAACAGAGGTGTATTGTAAAAGTACTGCTGAACTTTAAAATATATTACTCATAGTAAAAGTATGGGGTTGGTTTAATGCCTCCAATAAATACAGTTTTTAATAGATTAAAAAGTTACTTAAGAAAATAATTGAGGAAATGTAACTGAGCACTACCGACCTTTGTGTTTGGACTAGTCGAGGACAAAAAAGCCAATGGAACAAGAAGTATTCCATAACAACTACACCTTCACACCTGGCTGTATGAAGTGAAATAACAATAGATACTCTGCAGTAACATCACACTGGGGGGGTTCTACATGTAAGCCTATGGCAGTATGTTGGTGACACAATGCACACATTAGCAAAAACTACCAAAAAAGTTTTAAGATTGTCTGAAAACTCAAGAATGCTAGCTAGCTTGTGGCTGGAATGTTATTTGAGAGGGACTTTTTTAACAGGCAAAGCAGGACAAGTTTATTTGTATAGCACAATTCGTACAAAAAGTAATTCAAGTGCTTTACAAAATAAGAAAGACAATAAAATCACAATACAACAAATCAGAACATACATAATCACAAATAATCATCATAAAATGAACATTAAAAGAGAAGAGGTAAAATAATAACCTTTCAGTCATACGCACAGCTAAACAGAACTGTTTTGAGCTTGGATTTAAACATTGTCAAAGTACAGCACAAATCATCTCACCTGTTGTAGTTCAGATAGGTCAGTTCTTTCTGGTCAGATTGTTTTAAAACAAAGCTCAGATTAAAGTGTAATTTAAATAACAGATCTTCAGACAGAGCAGTGCCTACAGTTAACATCACACCCTGAGGGAATGTTGATGACATCAGCTTCAAAGTATCAACAGTAGTACCTGTATTATGGTGTTGATTTTAGTATTTATTTTTTAATATTTATTTTTGTTTGTCAGTCATGGGGAAGGCGGAGGGCTCGGTGGCGCGTGAGGAGTGGCATGGACATGTGACCGCTCTGTCTGTGGCTCCAGAGTTCAGACGACTGGGACTCGCGGCTCAGCTCATGGACATGTTAGAGGAGATCTCCGAGAGGTACTGTGGCAGAGTGGTTAGCCTCTCCTCCTCTCATTGAGGAGGTTTTGGCTTAGACTTCTGATCTGTCTGTTCTAGGAAAGGCGGGTTCTTCGTCGACCTCTTCGTGCGAGTATCCAATCAGGTAGCAGTAAACATGTACAAGCGTCTGGGCTACAGCGTGTACAGGACGGTCATCGAGTATTACTCCGCCAGCAACGGAGAGCCGGACGAGGACGCTTATGGTCAGAGCAGCGCTTCAAACTCGCATCACTAACAGTGGCTGTGGTTATGTGCACACTTAAAATCTGATTATTTTCAGATTTTGGGGGTTATAAATGAGATGTAAACAGCAAAATAATCTGATTTCTTTCTGATCATGGTCACTCTGATTCCTCACATCAGATTTTGTTGTTTGTATGCCATTTAAATCATCTTACGAAATCACATTATAATCAGATTTTGGTGTGCATGTAAATATAGGCAGTATATCTGCCTCTGCTAGTTGTGGTCTCCTCTTTATAAGCACCATTTTGAGGACTTTTTTATCATTTTCAATCAATTTTTACTTGCTATGACAACTGGTGTAATTTATCACTTTGAAACACATGGATATATTGGTACATATACTGCTACATTTTTACTCATTGTTCATCAGATTTTTAAAAATTAGTCTTAGACAAGCAAACCAATCTCTATGTAGACAAGCAAGTGACGTTACAGAGCCATGTTTTCTTTTTTTTTTTTTTTTTTTTTAACTAAAATTGTAATTGAATAAATGCAAGATGGGCCATTTATGCCATACTGTGGAACATTCTAGGCAAAGCAATGGAATTGAGTAGATGGTAGAAAAGTTACATAGTGCAGCTTTAAGTATTGTACTTGTTGTTGTACTTTTTGAGCTATTATGTCCAATGAATTTCCCTAAAGCTCAATCGCAGATATATTTACTGAGTTCTTCTCTCAAACTGAAAACACATCCACCTTGTGATGTCATGTGGTAATACAGGAAGTGCTCCTTTGTGTTTTTAAACTTCATACACCTTCAGTAGAATCATTGGATAATTTCAGCCCTGGTATTTCTAATCTCTACTGAACAAAAGGTAAAAGGAGCTGTTAACTTGAAAACTACCGCTTCATGACATAACAAGGTGGAACAGGGCATTTTCAGCTTTGGAGATGTAGACAGACTAATAATGAAGTGTTACTCAAACGTGTGAATGAAACAAAACACAACTGTGTCACAATGTTTTTGAGGAGGTAACAGCATTATAACATGGCTTAAAGCTCACAAGAATACAGGAACTGTAACAAAAATATAATCTAGAAATAGGATTACTGCTCATGTTGGAATAATCTGTTTTCCCTGTTTCAGACATGAGGAAAGCCTTGTCCAGAGACACAGAGAAGAAGTCCATTATTCCACTGCCTCATCCGGTCCGACCAGAGGACATCGAATAACAGTGTCTGTGGCTCTCCAAAAACAAAACTGAAAATTATGAGAGAAAACTCTCCAAAAACAGGACAGAACTATAAAATAAAACTGAATATTTACAGATTTGAGGTAAACTTATCTAAACAGCGATGAACGAAGGAGAGCCACAGACCTGCTCCACTCTGCACACTTGGAAATGTTTAGTCAAATCTACTGTGAAATCAAATTCTCACTCATTAAAATATGAAAAAACTGCTTGTGGTTTTAACTTTTCTTTAGTTTGTTTAAAGTGAATGAACTATGACATTTTATAGAAACACCATTCAAATTAGATAACACATATATTCTATAGGCACATTGGATTTAAAGCAGACCTAGTGCGCTTGTCTGCTTTATAGTTATAACAATGATCCATGGAGATGAACGGCAGGATTATTAGGTTCTGTGTTGTGGGTGGATCTGAGTTTCTGAGTTTAGGTTTAAACTCCTGAGCACTCACATTGGAACGGGCAAAGAGGCTTATAAAAAACAAAATGCCTCAAACTCAAAATCATGTACAGAAGGCATTCAGGAACAAGAATCCACCCATTTTCCCACTTTATCCGGGGCCGGGGGGGCAACAGTCTAAGCAGGGACTCCCAGACTTCCCTCACCCCAGACACTTCCTCCAACTCTTCGGGGGATCCTGAGGTGTTCCCAGGCCAGTCAAGAGACATAGTCCATCTAGTGTGTCCTGGGTCTTCCCCAGAACCTCTTCCAGTGGGACATGAACACCTCTCCAGGGAGGCGTCCAGGAGCCACCTCAGGCTCCTCTCGACATGGAGGAGCAGCGGCTCTACTCCGAGCTCCTCCAGTGTGACTGAGCTCCTCACCCTATCTCTAAGGGAACGCCCAGTTACTTGTGGAGGAAACTTATTTAATGTTGACAAAGATCATCAGATATACTGATTTTATCAGTTTAGTGTTAAATATGGTCTGGAGACTGCCTCAGACTCTATAATACCACCCTCTGCCACAGGAGGGCAGTGCTGCACTAACATTCACAAACTGGCTACAGAGGACGTGTGTGGACTATGTTTTCATTCTAAAAGAAGCACAAACTCAGAGTTAAGTTTAAACTGATGTTTTATAAAGACACATACAGACACAGTAAAAATATTCAATAGTTTGTCCATCATTATTTCTGTTTCACTCTTCGTCACTATCGCTGCTGCTGCTACTCCCGGAGTCATCGCAATCGTTATACTCCTCTGCCTCTTTTCTCTCATTCCTCTCACCTCTCTCCCTTTCTGCTCCATCCTCCCTCCTCCTCTGAGTATCTCCTCTCTCATCCCTCTTCCCTTTTTCTTTCTCTCCTCTCTCCCCGTCCCTCCTCTGGGTCTCCACTCCTCTCTCATCCCCCTCTCCACCTTTACCCTGGGTCCTAAGGGTCTCGTCTCTTTCCCCTCTCTCTTTTCTCTCATCCCTCTCTCCTCTCTCCCCTTCCCTCCTCTGAGTACCGACTCTCTCTCCTCCCTCACCCCTCTGCTGCCCTCTTTTCTGGATCTCTCCATTCTCTCCACTCTCTTCTCTTTGCTTCTCCTCCTCCTCCTCCTCCTCCTCCACTCCCCTTGCAGAATTCCTCATCTCCATCTTGTCTCCCTCCTCACTCTCCTCCTCCTCAGACTCAGAACTAGATGTTGAAGATTCTGATTGTGATTCATGTCTTTCTGATGGTTTTCCAGGTGAATTTTCCGCAGGTTTTTCTGTCTCATCTGGCACCACCTGCTGTTTCTTCCACATCTTGGCCATGGCGAGCAGTTTGAGGTTGGGCTGGTTTGCAGAGTCTTCTGGGAAAATGTAGTCGTAATATTCCTCCCAGCCGGCCTCGGACTAAAACGACAGAAATTAGACATTTAGCCAAATATATGAACTCCCAACTGACAAGTGAGGGCCAATAGTTCACATTCTAGACGTTGATGATGTCATAATCATAAATCATAACTCTGACAGATGACACTCACGCCTTTGGGCTTGAATAATGGCTCCACTTAATAAAGATATTGTGAAATAATCATTTGACTTTTGTTTATTTAAACTGACAGAAGATGCTGAACCAGTTTTTGTTTCATGTGGATAGGCCCAGTAATTACACAGATAGTAACCATAAACCAGCAACACACATCTGTCCCCCTAAGCTTTAATATTAAACTATGGGCTCTTTGAAATGTTTATTGTAAATGTAAAAAATACTTAAAGACTATATGTCACAGTTAGGGTTACTAATCAATACTAAAACCAGTACCGAAACTAGATACTCATTTGAGCAGGTATCGATACTGAAAAAAAACCCATAAACATGACAAAATTTGACCTTTCTTCAACACCAGTATAGAACCACATGGTAATGAGGGGGTATTTTACTTCTTTTGCCTTTCTTCAACACCAGTATAGAACCACATGGTAATGAGGGGGTATTTTACTTCTGTGGGGTATTAACTCCTATCACATAACACATTTACATATTTAATACCTTTTATTGTTTTGAAAATGCTACATTTGCCTAAAACAACATATTATAAGTTTTATAAGTTTCACTTTCTTTTTTGAAGCTCTGAGTCTCCCCTCCCTTTGCTCCCCATGCTCACTCCCCCTTCACTCCCCCTTCACTCCCCCTTCACTCCCCCTTCACTCCCCCTTCACTCCCCCTTCACTCCCCCTTCACTCCCCCTTCACTCCCCCTTCACTCCCCCTTCACTCCCCCTTCACTCCCCCTTCAGAGCACTATCACAACACAATCAGCTGCATCCCACTAATGAAACTACTGCACATCACATCAGGTTTGTCAAGTTGCTGTGTACAGTTTTACAGTTTTATCATGTTTTTGTATATTTATGGAGAATTGTCGTGCGGGAGCATGGGTGACGTAGGCTTGTGGGAGGAGCCTTGTACAGGTTTGCACTGCTAACCATAAGGGGGGTTCTAATAGGGCCTGGAAGAGATCACTAAAACATGCATGGATGACATGTAAAACCTCTTCAGGCATGTTTTTGATGAGGAAACAACATTATAACATGGTAGAAAGCTCCCAAAAGTCAATTTTGCATAATACCCCCTCTTTAACTTCAGTCACACTTTGTATGCACAGATATGAGCTGAAATACTTTTACTAGTTTCCCACACAAACAGTTGCATAATACCCCCTCTTTAAAGAAAGCACTATTATTTTGTGCTGAAAATTGTATGTGTTTTTTTTTTTTCATCCATCGTGGTATTGAAATTGGTATCGAGTTTGAAATGTTAGTATCGTGACAACACTAGTGAGAGTTGTGGGCCAGTAGGAGGCAGCACTCACCCCATCCTCTGAGGTGACCTTCCTCCTCTTCTTGACCTTCTCGGGGAGAAGTTTTCGGACCCGGTCTTGGTTCTGGGCGGATCCAAACTGGTTTTCAAAGTCCCTCCAGGCCTCGAGCAGCATCAGCCGTTCCTCCTTCTCTTCACAGTTTCTCAAGCTGCGGTTCGCGTCCTCGTAAACCTGCCGACTCTTCTGCACGCGCTCAGACGAGTCCACAGACAGCTCGAACTTAGCAAAGCTCAACCACACCTGGAAATACACACAGGGTTAATAAAGGACTAAACAGGGACTAGACTAGGGCTAAAGCAGGGACCAACCCCAACTAAACCAGGTCTAAACCAGGTCTAAACCAGGTCTAAACCAGGTCTAAACCAGGTCTAAACCAGGTCTAAACCAGGTCTAAACCAGGTCTAAACCAGGTCTAAACTAGAAAAACTTAGAAACCAGGTCCTAAACCATGAACCAGGGACTGAACCAGGACTAACCCAGGACTAAACCCGGTCTAACCTCGATTAGGATCCTCTTACCTTGACGTGCTGCGTTCTCTGCAGGAGTCTCTTGTACAGGTTTCTGGTGTTTTCAAACTCCTCTTGTTCGATCTCAAAGTCAATATAGGACTTCCACAAAACCTGGACACAGAAGCAAAATGTTTAGATCCTGGTCAGGACTCAGGTGGACCCTTCTCCAGATCTGAGCCGGGACTTTAGGACAATATATGTTGGATTTTTTATACAGATGTCAGTCTGGTCTCCATGCAGAACCAAACAGTGATACATGTGGAATCAAAGAGCTCTGCAGTAGTAGTGGTAGTACTTGCTGTAATAATAACAGTAGTATAAGCAGTATTACTACTGCCATCTTGAGTCTGGGCTGCAGTAGTATTTACATAAGTATTTGGAGTAGTATTTGCAGTAGCAGTATTACCTCTGGCATGTCGAGTCTGGGCTGCAGGTGGTAGCAGTAGTATCTGCAGTGCTATTTGCAGTAGTATTTGCAGTAGCAGTATTACCTCTGGCATGTCGAGTCTGGGCTGCAGGTGGTAGCAGTAGTATCTGCAGTGCTATTTGCAGTAGTATTTGCAGTAGCAGTATTACCTCTGGCATGTCGAGTCTGGGCTGCAGGTGGTAGCAGTGCTATTTGCAATAGTATTTGCAGTAGCAGTATTACCTCTGGCATGTCGAGTCTGGGCTGCAGGTGGTAGCAGTAGTATCTGCAGTGCTATTTGCAGTAGTATTTGCAGTAGCAGTATTACCTCTGGCATGTCGAGTCTGGGCTGCAGGTGGTAGCAGTGCTATTTGCAGTAGTATTTGCAGTAGCAGTATTACCTCTGGCATGTCGAGTCTGGGCTGCAGGTGGTAGCAGTTGCTATTTGCGTAGTATTTGCAGTAGCAGTATTACCTCTGGCATGTCGAGTCTGGGCTGCAGGTGGTAGCAGTACAATTTGCAGTAGTATTTGCAGTATTACCTCTGGCATGTCGAGTCTAGGCTGCCCGATGGCCAGCTCGTATATAGCCCGGGCGCGCTCCGTGTCTCCCAGAATGCTCTCCAGCTCGGCAAACTTGATCCAGGTGGTGCAGTTTTCCGGACCAAACTCCAGGTACTTCTCGTAGAGTTTCCGGCAGCGGTCGAACTCCCTCAGCTGCAGCTCCAGCTCAATGTAACCCTTTAGCAGCTTATTCTTTGGACATTTACCAATCGCTGTGCCCTGAGAGAACATTCAACATGATCAGAGGGAAGGGGGGCATATGAGGGACAGGGAGGGGTACAGGGAAGGCTTCTGAGGGACGGGAAGGGGTACAGGGAGGGAAGCTGAGGTACAAGGAGAAAGGGCATCTGACACATAAGAAGGGGGGGCATCTGACACAAAGGGACACAGGAGGATGGAAGGGCATCTGACACACAGGGACACAGAAGGGCAGGAGGGCATCTGACACATTCTTACCATGACTTTTCGAGCTGCTTGGAGGTTTTTCTGTCGGATCTCAAACTGAGCAAAGAGGAGCCACATTTTCGCAAACGTGAACTGAGAAAAACAAAACGGTTTATTTAAAGTCGAACTGTGTAACTTTTCATGGTCTCTATGGAGATATTACAGCTATGTTTTAAATGTTTCACAGTATAGTATTAATTAGTGATTAGTATCTGCTTTTTGATATTTCTGCCACCCCCAGCATAGAGGCGACCACTCACAGTAAGAATACATGTTTTTAAGGGAATAAAAAGAACTAAATAGTAAATGCAGGATAGACAGGTTTAATGCCATACTGAGGAATATTCCAGCTAAAGCAACAACATCTCCATGGAGACAAAAAGGTGGCAGATGCTCCAACAGAAAAGTTCCAGAATGAAGCTCTAATTACCTTTTTGTGAGGGATGAGGTCAAGACAGGCCTGATAAACCTGCCGTGTTCGCTCTGCGTCCTAAAAATTAACAAAATAAATAAATACACTTTTAAAATCAGACAGCTGTGGTTCTGTTGGAGAAGATGCAGTAGTAGTATGTGCAGTAGTTGTATCTGTAGTAGTAGTTGTAGTACCTTGACCTCCAGCTCCTCGTATAGAGCATAGTAGTAGTAGTATTTGTAGTGTCTGTACCTTGACCTCCAGCTCCTCGTACAGTGCGTAGTAGTAGTAATATTTGTAGTAGTATTTGTAGTGTCTGTACCTTGACCTCCAGCTCCTCGTACAGTGCGTAGTAGTAGTATTTGTAGTAGTAGTATTTGTAGTGTCTGTACCTTGACCTCCAGCTCCTCGTACAGTGCGTAGTAGTAGTATTTGTAGTAGTATTTGTAGTATCTGTACCTTGACCTACAGCTCCTTGTACAGTGCGTAGTTGTTGTAGTAGTATTTGTAGTATCTGTACCATGACCTCCAGCTCCTCATACAGTGCGTAGTTGTTGTAGTAGTATTTGTACCTTGACCTCCAGCTCCTCATACAGTGCATAGAAGTAGTAGTAGTATTTGTAGTATCTGTACGTTCACCTCCAGCACCTCGTACAGTGTGTAGTAGTAGTAGTAGTAGTAATTTGTGTAGTATTTGTAGTAGTATTTGTAGTAGTATTTGTACCTTGACCTCCAGCTCCTCGTACAGTGCATAGTTGATCCACAGGTAGATGTAGCGTCTCCAGTGTCTCTTCTCCTGTATTGGCGGCACGTTAGCGATAGCGCGCTCGTAAACGTCTCTGACCGTGTCCGGATCTGCGTCACTCTCCAGCAGACGCAGGTAATCAAACCACGCGTCGTAGTTATGGGGGTTCGCCTACAAAGCATCATGGGAAACAATGAGGTTTAGTTGTTTTTAAAAAGCTACTACAATCAAACTTCCTCCCTCTTCCTCTGTCCCCTCCTCTTTACCTTGACCTCTTCTGTACCCGTACCCCTTCCCCTCCCAATCCCTCCTCATCCTCTTCCTCCCCCCTCCTCCTCCCTCCTCCTCTGCACCTTCTCATCCTCTTACTCTTCTGCACCTCTTCCTCCCTCCTCTTTTTCCCCCCTCCTCCTCCGTGCCTCCGCTCTCTTCCTCTCCACCTACTCTTCCTCTTACTGGAACCTCCTAATGTTCACGATTATGTCCTCTCATCTCTCCTCCTCTTTACCTCCTCTCTCCTATCCTCTTCTGCATCTCCTCCTCCTCTGTACCATGACTTCCTTCTCGTACTGGAGCCACCTCATGTTCACGGTCATGTCCTCTCTGGTCCCTCCTCTTCTCTCCCTCCCCCTCTTTACCTCATGTCCCCTCTCCTGCTCTGCTCCTCCTCCTCCTATGTACCTTGACCTCCTCCTCGTACTGGAACCTCCTCTTGTTCACGATGACGTCCTCGATGCCGCGTCGGTCTCCAAACTTCTTCTCAAAGACGGTGTAGTTTTTGAACAGCTCTTGGGCCTGGCTCTTTGGGATGCGGTCCAGAGCGTACTTATAGATTACACGCACGCGCTCAAACTGCAAAACAGAAGCGAAAAAAGTATTTACAATCACGTTTCAACATTTTTACACTTTAAAATTTTGGTCAAAACAAAATGATATCTCAGTATATTTAGATATTTTAGATAACTTTGGTCTGTGGAGTTCTCTGCAGTTCTGGTATTTGTTAAATGTAGTGTAACCATATTTTTGTCCTCCTTTGGGTTCTTGTTTAGAACTGTGGCAATGGTTTAGTCCTGGTTCGAACTACTGTGGCAATGGTGTAGTCCCGGTTTAGTCCCGGTTTTAGTTCTGGAGTCTTCTCAAAACTAGTCTTTTACTATTTTTGGGGGTGAATTGCAATAATTTAAAGTGTGTATCAGTTACATTTAGAAAATGTATATAGAAAACCATTTTATTTAATAGGACACACGTTAAAATGGATTCAAATTGTGATTGATCAATATGAGGTAAAAACATGATTTTTGTCATATGATCCAGAGCCATGTTCCATTGCAGTGGTAGTGACTCCTTCAGCATCTCACCTCTTTCTGCGTCTCCTCGAAGCGGGCGAAGGCCACGTACAGGTTCTCATCCACATAATCCTCTCCGAAGAACTCCACAGCACGCTCATAAACTCTTCTGCTGTGAGCGATGTATCCATGACGCTCCTCAAAACGAGCAAACTTCACCCAATTCTTCACCTCCGGATGCACCATCACGAGTGCTCACGAGTCAAGGCGTTTACACGGACACAGAGACAAGAACATGTGTTTGTGTCTATGTGATTCTGCTCTACAGATACTTTGCAGTGACATCACACTGGGGGAGTTCTACATGTATCTCTATGGTGGCGTGTTTACCAGTTACCATGGAGACATAATACACATAAGCAAAGCCTGACAAAAAGTTTTAGGATCATCTGAAAACCTGTTTAGGAATTTGATTTTCAACAAAAAGGTGAGAGTCACTAACTGAAAAATTGTTGGCTAATGCTAGCTGGCTTGTGACTGTACTTTTATGTGTAAGAGACTTGTTTAGTAACACAAATCATCTCACGTGTTGGAGTTCCAAATAAGTCAGCTCTTTCTGGTTAGATTGTGATAAAATAAAGCTCAGATTAAAGTCTAACAGTACTTTTGACAGAGTAGTGCCTTTAGTTAGTATCACACTCCAGAGAGTGTTGATGACATCAGCTGCAAAGTATCAACATGGGAGCTGAAAAAGATCAACTATTTTACTATTACTTTGTCTACGGGGAAATGTGTCCTCCGCATATGCCCATCCTTCAGTGTCTCTGGGTTAAAGTGCATGTGACAGGTTTTCATGTTTTTCTAATTGTGACTTGGTTTGGTAGATAGTAACTGTCCTAAATATTTATCATTGTTTTACATCAGTTAAGTTGAAGAAAAGTACAAAACTACGAGAAGTTGTAAAACAGAATCCCTCTGCCTATGTCATCAGCTGTCATCAAATCCATCCAAAATACAGACAGTTTACTCATAAGGAAGATATTTATTTAGTTAAATGAAGGTTTAAAGTGTCAGAAAAATATGTTATGATTAGACTAATAAAGTATATCATAGCTATTGTGCAATTCTGGCTCAGATTTGGAGGATTACCAAGATAATGCAGCAGTTGCAGTGTTTTTTTGTTTTTTTTTTTTTTAGAAAACGTATCTCTCCATTTGTTAAAAATCAGGTAGAACTATTATAGCCTACTTCTTTACTTCTATGGGGTATTAACTGTAACACAACATATTTAGATCACCATGTTACCTCTTACTGTTTTAAAAATGCTATATTTCGTTGAAAACGTATTATCATGTTTAATAAGTTTCACTTAAGTTTTTTGATGCCTCCTCCCTCCTCCCTTTACTCTCTGTGCTAAGTCGCTCCCCCCTTCAGAGCACTATCACAATATAAATCAGCTGCATCCCACTAATTACTGCACATCACATCAGGTTTGCCAAGTTGCTGTGTACAGTTTTGTATCATGTTTTTGTATGTTTATGGAGAATGATAGTGTGGGAGCATGGGTGATGTAGGTTTGTGGCCAAGCATTGCACAGAATTTTACTGCTAACCATAAGGAGGATTCGAATAGGGCCCGAGAGAGATCACTAGATTTACTCAAACATGCATGGATGACATGGGAAGAGAAAGGGATCACACACCTACAGCAGATATTTCAAGACAGCAGACTGGTATCTTTCCCACACTTGGTCCAGAAGTTTGGCATCAGGGAGACACAATACCTAGAATACCACCAACTCAAATCCGTGATCCAAAGAGTCTACAATACAAAAAATATTAATCTCACCCTCCCCCCACACATATCAACAAAAAACTAAGAGCCAATATATGGCAATACCCTATGAAAAATGGGAAAAAGACTTGGAAATTGTCCCTAACCCTAACCCAACTTCTGAACCCAAATTTGCAATAACACCTACAATATGTCTGACAATGCAAACCTACACCCTCATACAATACAAAATACTACATAGAACACATCCTACTGGACAGAAAATGGCAAAAAAATTTGTTCAAATACAGACAAATGCACTAACTGCACACAAAACTCCACTGACCCCTACATCCACGCCTTATGGTTCTGCTCACCTGTCTTCCAGTTTTGGAGACAGGTGACAGAATCACTCGCTTCCCTCTTGGACTGCTGCATCCCTCACTCCCTCTCAATCTGCCTACTAGGAGACACATCGCAGGTCAGCCTAGACCCAACTGAAACTAAACAGCTGCTAGTAGCGCTAACTATAGCCAAGAAAATAATACTTATTAACTGGAAATCAAAAAGCAAAATCAGCCTCAACCAATAGAAAAATCTACTCCTAGAATACATTTCCATAGAACAATCATTCACAAATACTGACACAACAGAATCCCCCCCCTAACTGGAATACCCCCTTACACTTTTTACAAAATAACTGAACACACTTAACTACACAGATTCTTAAATAAATATATAAATAATTTCTTATATTATTATTATTTACTTTTTCCTTTTATTCTCCCCTGTGTTAAAGTGGCTCCTAAGTTATTACCATTATTCTATTATTTATTTTTTCCCCCCATTTATATTCTCTATATCTTCTTTCCTCACTTACGAATTACTAGTACTGGCACTCTCCTCTGCTGTCTCCACCTTACCCCCTCCAAAATCACAGAAATATCTCACACACTCACACACACACTCACACACACACTCACACTCACACACACACTCACACACACACACACACTCACACACACACTCACACACACACACACACTCACACACACACTCACACACACACACAATTGTAAATAGCTGTTATGTCTACAAACCTTGGCCTGTCTTGGCCTGTCTTGGCCTGTCTTATCACCACTTGTCACTACTGTATATGACTGGTCACTATGTTTGTCTGTCTTGCATTAAATAAAAAAAATGCATAATGGATGACATCTAAAACCTCTTCAGGCATGTTTTTGATGAAGGAACAAGGTCATAACATGGCAATAACATGGCAGAAAGATACAAAAAAAACAGATTTTGCATAATAGCCCCTCTTTAAACAGATGAATCCAGAGGTATTTAAAGGATATATCGTTCATAGATGCTGCGTGCCTTGTCCACCTCTTTGTATCGGAGCTCAAAGTTGATGTAAGAATGCCAGGCCTGCTCCTCCGGCTCCCACTGCATCCAGCGCTCAAACACCTGTCTGCAGCCTGCCACGTTCCCCAGCATCTCCTCCATGTATGTGTACTTGTACCTGTGAAAAGTATACATAAATACCTCAATAAATACTACTCTCGATCTCTTCCATGTATGTGTACGGTACTTGTCTTGTACCTAAATAAGTACAAATACTTCAAATACTTTAAACACAACTGACCATTTGATACCTGCAGAATACAGAAGTGTGCTTAAAAAAAACATTAACTACCCAGCACCTCCGCCATGGTCATCTACTTTATGTAAATATACATGGGAGTACAAGGTGCTTGTTTACTATTTTTACTGGGAATCATTGAAGAGAATTTTGACAACAGAGTACTAAGCCTATGAAGACATCTTCTCCTGAATATTATAAAAACGCTCTAGAGTTTACATGGAGTCATAAGAAGAGAACCGGTTGTAAAACAGAAACCAGTGGTGACCAAAGCTTTACCCATAAGAAATGTCAAAATCAGCATTATTGTTTTTCTAAAGCCCGCCACAGACTACAGGGTTTTTGAGTCTTTAATGATCTTTAAACGTGTGACAAGCATGAGGAGAATTGTATAAGGTTTTAAATCTTACAATTCTCAGAATGCAGAAACTGTAGAGAAGAGACCGCACACTACAAGCTAAAAGCAGTGAAAGCTTGTGCACTCGCATCAGCCGTTTCCTGTCCAGAGTAAATGCAGAGTGCAATGCTCCGATCATGTTCAAAATGATCGGAGCATTGCACTCATTGATTATAGTCAAAAGTGTGTTATTATTTCTTAAAACCTAGCTCAGAAAATGTGCTGCATAGACAGAACGCTACCGATAGATACACAGGAAGTAGCCTTTTGTTTACGATCACTAATCTGCAGCAGCTTCACCCACCGATCTGAGGACCTACTCTCGCCTTTTTCTCACTTTTTATTTTTTTAAAGGTTTCAAGCTGGATTATTAGTGATGTTTTGTGGACTGGGTGCCATGGATTTGCGGAGAAAATACTAGGCTTTTGGATAAAAGCACCAACACCACACATGAGGAGCGCAGCAGATTAAAAATTGCATATGAAATTGCAAAGTCGGGGAGGCAAATGATCCTGTGTGTGTTACTGTGGGGCAGGCCCAACATTGTTCTCCCCATTCCTCCCTGGACTCTGTGCCTTTCGTACCAGAACTGGTTGACTCGGGGCAGGATGGTGATGGCGCGGTCCCAGATGTTCCGGGCGTGGTTCACCTGTCGGCTCTTCATCTCCATCTCGGCATATTTCAACCACAGCGCAATGTTCCGGTGATCCACGTCCAGGGCACGCTCGTAGATGGATCGGGCCCTGAAAAGTACACACAGAATATCAGTGTTGTCATGATACAAAAATTTCAAACTTGATATCAATACTAAGGAATAGACTCAATACTCAATACCAATTCCATTACCACAATGATAATAAACACTATTTAGACAATATACTGTGATTTTCGACATTAAATGTTGGTACTTTGTTTTCTATTACCATGTGGCCTTATATCTGTGTAATCCCTCAGTGTCCAGGTAGGTTCCATAGTGGTCCATGAGCATATACTAGTCTATGTGTCTTATACTTGTGAAAGATACAGCTCAACATCATTCTAAAGATATTCAGGAAAGGTTCATTTCTGTAACATCATTCAAAGATATTCAGGAAAGGTTCATTTCTGTCCTGTGAATGGGACTTTTTCAGTATCAATACCTGCAAAAAATGAGTATCTAATTTTGATACTTGTTTTAGTATTGATTATTACCTGATTTTAGATACTTTTGACAACCCTTATATCAGTCACAGAAAACACAGAAAAATCATTCAACACAAAAAATTCTATGACAAATTTGAGTTTTCTGAAGCACAAAATGAGAACCAAAGCAGGACAAGTGAATATTTTGGATTTTCCCTATAAAAATGTTGAGAACTGTCACTTTAAGTTCATTTAAAGTGCATATGGCAGGTCAGACCATTTGACTAAAACGCAGTTAAGATCATTATATTTAAGATTTTGCTAAAAAAAAATTTAGGTTTAAAATTTGACTTCCTGGTTGGACATCACAGCGTCACACTAGGGAATAGAGTTTGTGCAGATGACATCATATCTTTTGGAACTTTGTTAGTGCGTGGCAACATTATGTGAGTGTCAAAAGCAGTAATGACATTTCATTCTGTAAAAGCTCCAAGCACTAAATGTAAAATGTGACAGAGCTGCTACAGTTTAAGAACAAATATAAAAATCGACAACTCTGATAAATATTTACCGGTAGTTTGTTTCCGACTCTAAAACAAGAAACTCAAGTGACCAGAATAAAAGCAGAGAAGAGGTAAACCACAGGGACCTGCAGACACACTCACATTTCTCACTGATACACACTTTGGATCAGACACAGATGAACTGAACCTTTCTCTCCTTAAATCACATGTTTGAGTCTGTGTGCTGATGAAATAATTATTATGAGTGAAGACAGCAGCTCCACAGACAAAAACGAGGCAATAAAAAAAAAAAATCTAAGAAACACATTTAGTCTGTTGATCATCTTTAGTCAGAAAGTTAAGGAGCATCAGCGCATAACCTAGCAACCATGTGGTACACTGGGATAAAACTCCTTTAATGTACACAGAAATTATTATTTGACAAATTACAAGAAAACAAGTTTATTTTGTTGAAATCATGTTTAAAGTGTCAGAAAAATGTGTTTCTTGTGTAAATTGTGCCAAACGTTGGGATAGAATTCTCCCTATAGAGTGATTGTCAATGTTTTAGAACACATATTTTTCTGCTTATCTTCAGAAATTGCTTCTTGATTTGTGTAAAACTATCATTTATATTTACAACAGGTTTTATCCTACCAAAGTTAAAATAAGAATAATAAAAAGCTGTCATACGCACTTTAAAATGACATCACATTACATTATCTGGTATTACTGTAGTTTTTTGACAATATTCTCAAAATTCAGATCTTCAAAACAACAATTTATGACATTTATAACATATAATATTATATCATCTTTAGGTTGGAATAAACTGTAAAATGCTTGTGCCCAAACTGCACTGTCCAGGTCCCAGAAAATAGTCATAACCAAAACAGTACGCACCTCTGGACCTCCTGCAGACTCTCCTCCCATTGTGCATATTTGATCCAGTTACTGATCACTGTGCGGTTCTTCCGAATGTTGTCCTCAAAACCCTGAAAAACAACAACATTTATATTCACACAAAGAAAAAACAAACTACAATTATTCAACTAATGCGTCTGTTGTTGCTCAACTTTGATTATCAGGAAAAGTTCATAGAAATTATTCAATAAAAAAAAAAAAAACTTGGGTTGTTGCCTTCTTGAGATGTTGTGGTTTAGTCTTAGGTCGTTTTCACATTGCCACTAGTTGGAGTGAATGCTCCTTTACGTCGACTCGAGAGCAGTGCGCTTGGGCCAGTGTGCACCCAACAGTTGCATTCTGGACCGCAGTAAATGGCCGGTCGGAGAGCGCTTGAAACAGGAGGTCTCGGAGCGGCTCCAAAAATTGGAGCAGGGCGAGTGTGGTGTGAATCCCTGTGAACCCTGACCTACGCAGTCAGCTGTGACAGTAAAAGTGCTTGGATTTGAGCAAAAAAGCGGTCGGATGATATATATTTGTATGAAAGGGCGCTGCAGAGCTGCAGTTTGACACGTTCGTCTGACAAGGCAAGTTGGATCAACTCCTTCCTCTGTCAGTGTGTCATTCCAAAAGCTTTTTCTCCTCCGCCAACATGCCTCCTCTGTGTTAAGTCCTCACGGTGTATTTAGCCACAGGTGAAAGAAAAGCCCACTGCGTATAGGGAAAGTGAGCGTATGTGTGCGTATTCATGGGGCTCTGTCCGCTTGAAGCGCGTTGTCAAGTTCGGAGATCAGCTGATTCTCACATGGCTCATGGTGTTTGGGGTGAATGATGCACAGTGTATGTGAACAAGGCCGACCTAAAAGTAAAGTATATAGAACTAAATCTAGTGCGCAGTGGGGTCGGTCCATAGAGTGCACTAACATGTATGAAAATGACCTTATGGGCGAAATAGTGCAGTTTGATACAGACTTTAGTGACTAAATCTAATATATGTGCTAGATTAAGGGGGACACCAATACTTCCCTGTCTTTAGTGGAAATTGTTGAAAAGATTTTGTATGTTATCATTTACATTTTAATTCTTTAGACCAATGTTGAGTGTATTGGATTGATAGTGAGTCATGTTTTATAAAATATATTGTTGCATTATGAACACTGCATTTAAAGGGGCTACACTTGATTTTTTTGTCCCAGTGCAGATATATTGTAGGAGCAACACTTGGGGGCAAAATGAGACAGCTGAGTACAGTCTCCATCAAACTTTAACGCATTTTATTGTCTGTGAACCAGAAGTACACTGTTGGAATTACCGCAACGGCAAAACTGGTTCCACTGGTTGAAAAAAAGTTGTGAAACATGCTTATAAACTCGTCAAGGTGAATATTTGAGATGCTCAGAATGCGTTAGGAAAGTAAGGAATAACTTTGGACCACTGCAAACAGTAAAAAAGTAGAAAAAAAACAAGCAAATTAATTTTAAAGTAAAAATGAGGTACAGCACATTTTAGCAGACCTATTCAGCAAAATCAACTTTTCAGATCTCTTAACCATTACCGTATTTTCCGGACTATAAGTCGCATTTTTTTTCATAGTTCGGCCGAGGGTGCGACTTACACTCAGATGCGACTTAAATGTGAAATTATTAACGGCCCCGGGCCGTCCCCCCTACTTTAAAAATCTACAGCAATGTACATATACTTCTGCGTCACCCACACAAACAGTCTACACATTAAATGAAAGCTACAGCGCTTATCTTTTCGAATATGCAAACCATTTTCACCAGACACCAATAAGGTGGGGGTTGTGGGTGACTGGAGCCGCAGACAGCGAATCAGTGCTACAGATGGCTGAAAGTTTACGCCCCACTCTCCCCCTTGTAGAATCAACCAGTTACGTTACACAAGGTTAGTGATGTTTTCCCCTTACAGCCAATGAGCCGCAGAACACAACGATGTATCGCATGCCATGGTTTTCAGTAAATAGACGGAGTTTATCGAATGTGTAAACAAAGCCGAGGGTCCAGGGACTAGTAATTCATGTGCATTTTACGCACTGTTGTTTTGCAACAGTTTTGCATTCTAAACATGACGAAACAGACAAAACAAAGGAAGTACGCGATCAAGGATCCTGTGGATGTTTGTATAAGTTATGCAAGAGGCATCTTGGACTCGGTTTGTGTCAAAGAGTCAAGATTCAGGAGTAGAGGACCTTATTTTT
>JACM01018176.1:0-14326 GCA_000787095.1 Periophthalmodon schlosseri
TTAGTTTTGGTTTAGTCCTGGTTTACTTCTGAATTAGTTCTGGTTTAGTCCTGCTCTAGTTGTAGTAGATGCCTACAGGAGCATTCTGAGTAAACTTACTAAGTTTAAACAAGTAATATTACTATCTAAAGGAAAGTTGTGGTAATACTTAAACTTTAGTCGAGTTAACTTCAACAAAACCTTAAGTAAACCTTCAGTAAACAGACTTTTTAAAGGCCTTTTAGTAAACTCACTCACACTGTTGTTGTAAGGAATGCTATTAGGGTTTACAGTGCAGTCTATATTTTTACTGAATATCATTTACAAACTATGAATTTGCTTTGGTAAAACATTACTATTTAATAACAAATAAAATACATGTATTTGCATGTATTAAAGTGTAAGTAAATCTGTGATGATGGAAACCTTTATCATGTACAAAGATATTTCAATTATTATGATGTGCATAATGGATCAGCAAATAACATCTTTCAGGTAAAGTCCTGACACAGATCCAGATGGCTCCTGCTCCTCCCAGCCTGTCCCAGAGATATGGATGGATGTGTCAAATACAGAGGAACAAATTTCCCTAAAAGGTTAACCTTAACCTTACCATGTTATCAATTATTTTGCATTTCAGTTCTAAAACGGACTTATTGATTATAGTTGTATAACCTCTCGCTACGTTTTGCAGTGATACTCGCTACTTTCATTCAAGCTATAGTTGAGTAAATAACAGTATTTGCAGTACCTTAGACATGAGTATTTCTTCACCTGTTTTAAGTCCTCACAGTCTGATCTCAGTCGGGGGTCAGCACGGCCTTGGGGTCAAAGCCCCCTCTGTCCTGTCCCAAAAGGTTTCCCTCCAAAAGCAGCCAGTCTGTGTGTGCGTATGTCAGCTGTAACTGTTTGTCAAAGAGGGACCAGAACTACAGACAAACAACAGAGGAGCAAAGAGAAGGAGGATAAGAAAGGGAAAAGAGAGAAAGAGAGAGAGAAGGAAGAGAGAGGGGGGATCCTGGGGCCTGTTCCTACTGACACACAGGAGCAGCTGTGCCCGGAATGATCCTCAATCAAAATAAAAACATAAAAATACATTTGGCACATGTCCTCAAAGAAATGACAAGGCACACAAACAGAGAATAAATATGTATAATGGAAGTGTCATTGTGTTTCCTGGCATGTTCCGCAGTATGGCATTATCATATCTGTCTTACATTACTTTAACTGTATGTGTTTTTATTGCTAAAGAACTCGTCGAAAAACATGCATTGTTACTGTGGCCTGGTATTGTCACCCGCTTGTCCCCATGGAGATAGATACATAATGCCATTCTGTGGAACATTTTAGGCAAACTGGTGACATCAATTAGGTAGCAATCAGAAAGGTTACATAGCACACCTTTAATATTTTTCCATAAATACCAAAATTGAATTCCACTTATCTGATTAATCCTAATCTCTGAAGTGGTTCTTCTGATCTCCCCAGAGGGAGCAGAGCCCGGGGACAATAGCCTCTTTGAACAGTTGAAAAGGCGAGAACTCCCCCAAAACAGAAGGGAGGGGTGCAGTACTTTTTCACAAGCAAGGTGTGGCGCTCTGACCATCAAAAGACCTGCTGAGCTTTGATCCACAATACAACCTGTGTCACCTATTGTGTGCCTATTGTCTACACAGAAAAGGAAACCCCAATATTTACAAAACACACAAATCTCTATGAACTGGGCCAAATTGTGAAAGAAAGAAAAGCAGTTTTGTTTTGGCCTGTTACTAAAAACCTCTGTTGTATTTGAAAAATGTTTGGGGCATTACACAGGAAACATGCAGAGAAAGAAGAGGGGCTCAGGTGTTTAATGTGGTTTGATAGAGTCTGTTTAAATGTATTTGGGACCAGTGATCGTATGCAGGGGGCTCCAAACTATATGTGGAGGGGCACAGACTAGTGGTCTATTCAGGTGTTGCATTTAGGAGAGGATTCATGTAAAAGCCAAAGTTGACGAAGGGGTTACACATACACAGGATTCATGGATTCATCGCACAGTTCAAATTCAGTCTTAGAACCATTACATTAGTGGGGGAATGTAATGAAGTAAAAGTAGTACTGTACTTAAGAATTATACTTTAGAATTATATTTTAGGTATCTGTACTTTATTTAGATACATTTTAAAGTGGACACTTTTTACTTTTACTTCACTACATTTGAAACCAGGTATCTGGGCTGAAAAGTAAAAGTATTTTTTATTATTGTTTGAGACTTGCTGAAAAGGCTGAGGGTTTATTTTTAACATGTTCATAATTTGAGCAAACAAAACTATACAAATAAAAATGATTGATTCAGTTGTTTCTACTGAACAAAAATGCTTTGCCTATATATCCACCTTTTAAACATACTTTATGAAAGGCTCATACAAATACAGAGAAAAAGACAAGACCGTTACAACAGTGTAATTTTACATTTTACATTAAAAAGTCCCAGGGCAGTGAACTTGTTCTTTTGAGTTGTGCTATTTGTTTGTATAGTGTGGAACTGTCTCTGGATGTTTGTTTGATTGTCATTTTTGTCTGTGTCCTTCAGATTTTGACAGATGGCAATGATGAGCTGATATAACTCAGTTTGTTTTGGAGAAAAAGATTCTTGAAATAGTACGTAGATAATGGCGTGGTAAGGTATCGCAAATGGGAGTACAACTGTGTTCAAACGGGTCGATAATTATTTTGTGCGAAAACAGTCAATAAAAAGGTGCTGTTGTGTTTCTTCCTGGTTGCAATTTGATATTGGGCATTTTTTTGTTTTTACAAAAGAGCTCCAAGATACTGTAGCTCTTACTGCAAGTCTTTTAATCACCATTAACTATCTGATGTTCCTGTATGTTCCACACTATGGCATTAATTATTGTAAAATTGTATTACAAACCCAGAATATTGCTAAAATATATTTTCTAAAAGAGTTTATAAAGCTGTTCAGAAGTTGTTTGTGTGCCCAAAAATTGATGATTTGTGAGAGCTAGGACAAGTTGGATAGATTTTCTTCCTACTGTAATGGTTTGAAACCCCCACGTAAAGCTCCCATCAATTATCGAATGTTTTTTTTCTCCCACAGCCTCAGTAATGTTCCCTCTCTTCCCCACATGTTGGCTCCATCTGTCCTCTCTGTGCCCCACTAATGGCCCATAGTGTGAGTGACAGGTCTGTGTGCGTCAGAGATCACACACATCACAATGACTCCGAGGCCAAGGAGGAGTTAGCGCCTCCAAGTGTCAAAAACCACACGGAGCGGTGGGACAGGAAAGGCAGTCATGTTTGGGAGGCTGTTGCCATGACGCCAAGTGGAGTAAATGTAGGAAGTGACAGGGAGCAGCCAAGAAAAGTTTTAACACAAATCTGTTTTTTATTTTTACTCAAAAACAACATCTTTCCTTTTGGTACTTTTTCTCAGGAACCAATGCTCTCCCTTCTCCAGTGATTTCATTTGCATGTTGTTTTTTGTTTTTATTTAAGAGTTCTTACCTTTCTCTTGACCTGAAGGTGGGTGGTTTGATCCTTGACAACAGCATTGCACGCTGTGTCCTTGAGCAATACACTTTCTCCATACATAGCCTGTATGAATGTGTCTGCTTGTTGGGTTGTGTGTTTGGTGATGGTATATTTACCATACCAGTGCAACAAGTGACTATGACTGGAATTTGACCTCCGGCGTGTCAGATTTGGCTTGTAAAGGGGTTGCTGACATTTATAAAGTCTCATTTCATTTAGTTTACCAATAAAAAGCTTTTGGTAGTTGCCCAACCAAACCAGTCTACTAGTCACACATGCTTTTCCACCTTCAAGGCACTCAAAGCACTTTACATCAACCACTCCCCCATTCACACACACATTCATACACCAGTGTACACAGACACTGGGGGCGAAGTGGGTTAAGTGTCTTGCCCAAGGACTCAATGACAGCATTCATCTGTGGGAGCTAGAATCGCACCACCAACTGGTAGGTCATTGGATCTGACCGCTCTACCAATGATGTTTATGTCAAGAGCGGGATTCGAACTGCCAGCCTTTGGATTAGTAGACAAAAACTCTATCAACTGAGCTGCTGTTGCCCTATTGCCTGAAAAAGCACAATACTTGTTGAATTTTCTTCACAAATTGCCACCAGGTGTAGAAGTATGCTTTAACCCACCACATTAATTAGATAAAAAAGTCTGACAGACTTTGAATAAAGATGATTTCGAACTAATTTCATACATGTGCATTTTAATCAAATGTAGGCAACCTTTCACGGACCTGTCGGACCACTTTGGAAAGGACGGCATTGGGCAGTGTCTATAGATAACTTGATATCTCCAGTGCACTGCAGTTAGTCTTTTCCAAGTGTGAGTGAAACACATTTGCATCTGCATTTGAGGCCCTGCCCAATTCATTCAACGCCATCAACTGCTCACTAAAGATGATGTACGGACGCAGCACCCCAAAAGAACAACTAAAAAAGTAGACGCGCTTGTAAACAGCCTGCTAACATGCTAGCATTCAAATGCAAAGTGAAGATAAAGAGTTGTTAAGAGGACCAGGGAGGACGCTAACTTTGGGATGAATGGAAAGTGACTTAAATATAAAGTGGTTAATGACAGGAAATGAGGAGAGAATGAGTGACTCTTGGCTTAAATCTGCAGCTTGAGTTGTTGGTCATTTACACAGAAGACAAAAGACCCTCCTCACCTTCACTGTCTGATGTCATCCACGTGTGACCTGCTGCTGAGGAGAGACCAGCCAATCCACATTCAGTATAAGACCTCCATTCACTTCTATGGGTTTGACTATATGGGCAATGGCTGTTTAAAAGTCTCATTTCACTTGAATAGTTATAGTCATAGTTAGCATAATATTTAAGATTTTACTAAAAATATTGCCACCTGCGGCTGCTTGTCTACATTGTTTTGCCTATAATGTTCCAAAGTATGGCATTAAACTTATCTACCTCCATGGAGACAAGTAAGGGACCAGGCCTGGTTACAGGCCAGGTTAAAGCCAGCTGAGATCTGTGGAGAGGCGATCTAACTTTTATTTTGTACTGTGGAATATTCCAGGCAAACCGGTGGCGGTGAAAACAGGGGTTGATTGGCGTCAATATGATGTCAATATGGTGTCTTGAATATAAGCTGTATAAGATTGCTCAAACATGCATGAATCACTCCAAATACAACTTTGAGAGGGTAAATGAGAAGGAAGCTACAAAACATGGTTAAAATCTCTTAAAAATTCCATTTTGCACAATAAGACTGCTATAGACAAAAACATGTGAACTGATTTTGTTCTGAAAAAGTTATCAGGTTCAAACAGAAAGTCCCCAGAAATAGAAAGTTATCTACATCACCATACATTTTACCAGGAGAAGTGCTAATATTGGCAGAAGGCCCTGTAATGTTCAGACTAATGGATCCTTACCGGGAAAGTGACAGGGTGAAAACGGGGCGAGAACAGGTTTGAGTTGTAGTTTTTTGTGTTTTGGGTTAAGATCAACACCAAATGCTGCTGTTTTTTCACACATTGAAATCGCACTTTAGCTCCAGAGCTTCTGTTAATACACGTTCCCAAAAACAGAGACCTGTGAGGAGAGGAAGTCACTGACAGATGTGCTATTCTTATCTATGGAAGAAAACAACTTGCACTGGAATAGTGTAATGGCTTTAGTTCACCGTAAGGTCAAAGGTCGTCACAGCAGGTCCAGAAGAAAAATGGCGGATAGTAGTGAATCTGATTTCAAGGGCGTTTGGCATTTGAATCTTGGATGTGAATGAGTCAAAATGTTTGGCCACAAAAAAAGATGAAAAGTTATGCTATGAGGCTGTCATAATGCTATATTATGCAAATTAACTCTTGTGAGCTTTAAGCCAATATGATGCTGTAACCTCATCAAAAAATATCTGGAGTTATGTTTTGTTTCATTCACACATGTTTGAGTAACTCTTTATTATTAGTCTGTCTACATGTCCAAAGCTCAAAATGCTCTGTTCCACCTTGTGATGTCATGAAGCTGTAGTTTTAAATAAAGAGCTCCTTTTACCTTTAGTCCAGCAGAAATTAACAATTCCACGGCTGAAATTAACCAAGTGAAGCCAGCATGTGGAGTTTAAAAACACAGTGGAGCACTTCCTGTATTTACCACATGACATCACAAGGTGGAACAGAGTGTTTTCTGTCTGACAGAAGAACTAGCCTAAATATGCAGGATTTGTGTGTTAAACATGTGTGGGTGAAACAAAACACAACTCCAGGTCTGTTTGTTATGAGGAAACAACATTAGAACATTCAGAAAACAATGTAAATATGGGCCCTTTAAGGATCAACCTGATGCCCTCAGTTTAGTTTTGAGACAAATGTTTAAAGGGACATTATACAAGTTTTATAGTCGAGGGTGGGTCTGACGGCTTGTCTCCATAGAGATATTATTGCTTTGTCTCAAATGTCCCACAGTGGGGCATTAAATTATTATCTTCATGGAGACAGTGAAGGATGTGACACTACCAGGCTGATATGCAGGTGAGCTCTGGGAGGGGCAATCCTGCTCACAGAATGCATCTTTTTCAAGGTATTTTTTAGCAATAAGAAACAGGCAAAACAATGACATCTTCATGGAGACAAGCAGGTGGCAGATAAACATGTTGGATGCTAGTTTTATTTTCTCCAAATGTATACGACAAAATTCCATTTCATCATATAGTGTTGTTGAATATGAAGCTTTTTGAATCCTATATCCCATATCCAATTTCAAAGTCATTTTCCTGAATTTTGGCAATTTATCAAACCATTTTCTCAAAACAAAGCAGCAGATGGAGGTTTGCATTCTCGCACAGCGGGACTCAACTACACCAGATGCCCTGGTCCATTATTTCTGTGTGTGCTAAAAGGTATGGTGGCCCAGCAGGGGCAATGATCCAAGGGCAAGGATGTTGGCTTCTGAGGAGCAACAGCTGTGATCAACAAACAGGGAAGTACCACTAGTTCATTAGAGAACCAGCAGGGGGCAGCCACACCCCTCTCCAAAACACACCCCCAATAATGCAAGTACAAGGATAGAGGCTAGATGTTCAAGTACAGAGTGAATACTTTGAAACGTACATTTTGGTAAGATAAAACCTTTTTAATAGATTACTTTTTCAAAAAACTGGATGTCATAATTTCAGATGGAGGGCCGGGGCCAATATAACAATGAAACAGAAAATCCACAAATAGTGAACCTTTGCTATTAATGCTGTCTTCAAAATTAATTAAAAAATATTGGATGGTTAGCTACATGCTTGTCTCCATGTTATTGCTTTATCTGGAATGTACCACAGTAAAGCATTAGCAGGTGGCACCATGACGCCAAGTTACGGGTAAGTATAACAGTAACAGTAGGTAAGCAATTTATCTCCATGCAGGGAAGCAGGGGGAGACCTCCTTCGAGAAAAATTCCATAGTGCACCTTTAAGTCTGTTATGTAATAGTTGTAGTGTGTTAGGCTGTACTAATCTGATATGATCCGTACACTGGGAAAGTCCAAGTGACTCCTACTGTAATCTCTTGATCCCTCTGACACGGCTGGAAAACTGCCTCTCTTCTTCTGCCCAAATGATAACAAAAATAATACAAAATATTAATGTTATCGTCAGAAGAGATTGTTACATTGAAACCTTACACGTGTGTATTGTAATGTATATCTGGTCTGATTTATCAAAGACACTTGAATATATTATAGGTCTATTTCAAATACATTCAAATGGTTAGCACTGATGCACAGACCAGGCCATGCCCATGGGATATTTCAGCCAGTAAAAACATACTATCATGTCATATTTCCACACCCAATTAGGCATGTTCACGTTAACTGAAAGTACAGGCCTATGTATTTGATTAACTGAAAGTACAGGCCTATGTATTTGATTAACTGAAAGTACAGGCCTATGTATTTGATTAACTGAAAGTACAGGCCTATGTATTTGATTAACTGAAAGTACAGGCCTATCATTTGATTAACTGAAAGTATAGGCCTGTGTATTTGATTAATTGAAAGTACAGGCCTATCCATTTGATTAACTGAAAGTATAGGCCTATGTATTTGATTAATTGAAAGTACAGGCCTATGTATTTGATTTTGGATCAACAGGAATAAGAAATGACAGTCTACATTCTCATTTATTGAGGTTTTCTAGAATTGGTTAAGAAACTGACAATAAAACGCATATAGGCATTTCTGTCATTAGGCCTAGGTCTTACAGCCTTTTAAATAACAAGAGTAGTCATGTGACATGCGTGAACGAGTCGGCTCTTTTGAACGGTTCCTTAACATGAACGATTGGATCCGGATGTCATTTTTTTAAAGACCGGAATCTTTTTCTTTAAATTTTGAATGCCTTTTTACACTGATGAACACTGAACCAATACAAGAATCAGCACAGAAGCAGAGAAGGCAACGCGAATAAGAGCTTTGAGCAAAAAAAAAAAAAAAAAACAGAACATATTTGGCACGTTAATAACAGTTTGTTTTTGAATTATTATTATTATTATTATTATTATTATTATTATTTCATTATTTCGCAGTATTATTATTATTATTATTATTATTATTCATTATTTCGCAGGTTAAACACGCTCCCACCCTCAGTTTGAACCACTGACTTCTGTCTTATAATTAAACATAAAAAGAGTCAGTATTTTGAACAGCTCTTTGACATGAACCGATCCAAAAGATTCGGATCTCACAAAGGAGCCGAAAGTCCTATCACAAAAAAAAAGACAATACACAAAATAGACAAAAACCCAATTTGCCTATAAAAACACGGAATAACAAAATTCAAAATAAAGAGCGTATAAAAGGCAGCTATGATGTACTGAGTGTTTAAAAATGACAGTCCATTTCAATTACAGGCTATTTGTACATAAACAAACACTGGACTCGTGTCTGTTGTCACTGTCTTTTACCATCACAGCCGCAGATCATTTGGTCGCTGGTTCGATCCCCGTCCCACAAAAGGAGGCACCTGCCAGAGTCCGGACCTAATCCTTAGACCCGGGTTTTTAGGGGCCCAGGATTTAATCCACAGCGAGGGCACGGGGCCAAATCCAAGTCCCGAGTCCAAACCAGAGGCCCCCGTAGCTGTTGCCTCAGAACTGGCCTCTAATCCCTCCAAACTTAATCTAGACCACTCTCTGCCCCCTCCCAGAAAACCTGTCCCACCAAAGAGCATTGATTTGTTGGTTTCTCCGCTTTTGTCCGCAGCTGCCCGAGTGTGAACGGGACATCCAGCGAGCAGAGGCCGAGCCTGGACTTTTGGCATGGGAGATTAGGGTCTCGATGTGGGGCATCTGCCGCGGAACAGCCCCGTGTTTGAATGGAAGGACAGACAGAAGTCACTTTGGTGACTTTTGTAATTGTATCTAATTCCTAAATAAACAAGCATGTGTTATCAAGGAATTTGGTAGACTAATTGAACTTTGATTTGTTTTCTCTTTTCATCCATTGACTGACCAGAATCTCTATCTCATATGTAGTTTAAAGACATAACCTACCCTAAACAGCCTTCATTATGAATAGGCTATATTCAAAAGCCCAGGTCTATAGGCCTAGTATTATACAGCAAGTGCGCGTGGAAAATTGTCAACAATAAAATCGAAAACTGAACGTAATTAGCCTAACACATTTGCCTCGGAGAATGCATCTTCTTCAATACTTTACGAAGATGTGAGTCTAGTCACCGGTGAATCTCTCCCTTTTCAGATGGGCGTGATTGACAGGTGGATTAACGAATCAGGGACACGCATGGTCTGTCGTACTGGAAAAAATAAAGGAAAAAAAAATATCACGGGGCCTGAAAAACATCGTGGATTTCTGCAGAATCAATGAGCGAAGCACTAAACTCTGTTAATCTGAGGTGAGATACATTTGATTTGATTTGTAAATCATAGGTGACCAATGAGCAGTGGTGCCGTGGGAACCAGACTGATATGAATCTGTATAAAAAATACAGACATGTCGTTCTGTATTTACCAGGCAACTAGCGCATGTCAAACCAATTGGGCACATTCCACGTGCTCTGTCGCCCCCTAGTGGTATTAACCCCACTCCCACCCAGTAGGCCTTATTAGAAGAACTTTTAGTATTTCCTTTATTATAACTAAAATTCATATATAGTTATAATAATCCTAATGAGTTTGAATGGTTATAATTTGAAAATGATATCGGGCAGGAATAATGCAATGCAATCATGCAATTATTTCTATAAAATATTAAATTGTCAAGTAAGACAGTGAGTTTGCTCCTCTCATTTTGTTGAAAAATATTCTTGCCTTCAGATATTATCTAAACTTGAAAATACTTGAAAATATAAATGACAAACTATTATGGGGTCAAAATGTCAGGTTGTGTTCCATACGTTAGCCTCCTCTTTTGCCTGAAATTTTGAAAGTTTTTGTTTAGAAACATTTAAAGGGTTCCTTGTTACTCATATAATCTGGATGAGAGAGCTGACATAAACCAGGACTAAACCAGCTCTAACCCAGGCCACTGACAAATTGGGTCTGAAGCACTATTTTTCCAATTCTACTCACAATAACGAATATGGACAAATAAGTTACATTCATATTTACTCAGATTTACTCAGATATATATATTTCTCAGTAACATTTGGTTTTATTGAATAAGGCACTTAAGGAATGATAAAAGTACAGTACTTGCTGCTCAGGCTGAGATGTAAAGTACAAAATACAAAAAAATACACTTAAAACTGTAAAATCATAACCATGCATCTGTAAAAATTGTGGCTTTCCCTTTGGCTCGCACATCTTAGTTCATAAAATCTTTGTTAACTTTGATTTTAGTTAAACCGTTTTAAAATGGCTGAAATACATGTTTAAAATTGCTGTACGTCAACATGAGGTTTTTGGGGGTTTTTTTTATTTTAGTTAGAGATGATTCGATCCACCGGTAACAGTTGGGTCACTCCGATCCTCTTAGCGCACTCGTTCTGAAAAAGAAAAACATTTACAAATTTGAACACAAACTCAGTTTGTGTTGTTTGAATACAGCTCATGTTGATTTCAAGCTAATGTTTTAAATGGGTACACTGGGCAAATCAACTATGCATAACTAGAATTTAACACTAGAGGGGAGAAGAAGTATGGGATAATCAGACGGTGCAGTTGAGTTTTGGAATCTCCTTCCAACCAGTGTCCTTGGGCATGCTAGAATGATTGGAGTGCTTTGAGAAGCTATAGGAAATCTTAAACGCATTCTTGTTGTACAGTAAAATGTTTCAAACCAGGATTCTACAAGCCTAGGGACAGGATACAATTTTTTGTCTTTTTTAGTATTGTATTATTTGAGTCTAAAATATAAATGTTTATTGCTCCACATACATACAGGTTGAAAACAAATCATCTTCAGTCTTTTAAAAACTGCACAGAGCCTGTGTTGTGTCTGCTTTCAGGTCCTTAGAGCCGTGAGCTCTCACCATGTGGTTGACTACGTTGAGGTGATAGGGGATGCCGCCCATGTCCTCACACTTCTTCATGTTGGCTCTCTCTGGGTCTCCTGCAGCCAGCACCGGGGCCTCGGGGTCAGCCTGGAGCAGACAAGACAAGGGATTAAGGTGGAATAACAACAGGACTACGGCACACTTGTACAAATTATTTGCTGCAGTTGATAATAGAGTGTTTCCCACTAATTGACAAGACTATGGTGGCCCCTCATAGTCCAATTTTTGCCCTGTACAAAAAAAGGTTATATAAATGACATTTTATGCTTGTGGTATTGACATAAACACATAAAAGTAACAATATTAAATCTGTAATCTGTGCTTTTGATCAGTACAAAGCAATAAGTGACATTTATACTCACATAGGAGTTTAAATAAAAGGATTCAAATATGGTTTGTTAATGCCACCATACTCTCAATGTGAAGCCCGTGGGAAACACTAACATTTAAAAAAAAATACATTTTGACCATAATATACAGAGGTATGTATTAAAAGCTTGAGTTGCCTTCTTCGAGCAATGCTGGTCCAGTAGACAAGATTGGATATAAGGTTTTATTCACCATTTTCACAGGTTTGGTCCAAGTATGCTCCCAATTAGTCCTGATGTAGACTTCTGTTCAAGTCCAGGTTTATTCCTGGTCTAGTCAAGGTTTAGTTCTGGGTTTAGTCCCAGTTTAGTCCCAACTCTTCCCTGGTGGCATCACCTGTTTGTCCCCATGTCAATAGATGAGTTTAACAGCGTACAGTGAAACATTACAGGCAAAGCCAAAACATCTCCATGGAGACTAACAGGTGGTGGACCATCTATTAGAAAAGTTAAAAAGTTCACCTTTAAGTTCATCCAGTTTAATTAAAGGGCCTGTACCTGTTTTTCCCCATATATTTGAGCTAACTCTATCTTGCCCCAGAACAGACATACTGTAAATCAGCTGTCTGTCTGTATCCAATTATAAAGCGTTTTACTGTCTGAGATTGAGGAAGTGCCAGTTTAGAATGCTAGTTGCTTGGAATGCATAACGTAGGTGAGGAATAACTTTAGACTACTGCAAACTGTGTTTTTCAGGTTATTAAGAAAAAAACAGGTAGGATGCCTTTAATAACTACTACTGAAATTCTGATTGTGATTTAATTGCTTTTAATCATGCAGCCCTCATTAGCCCGGTGTTACTCACAGGGTCCATGCTCCTCTGGATGGACATGAGGTCGGACATCCTGTCGGTGAATCCGGGAGCAAAGTTCTCCGGGTTTATTGCCACAAAACACTGACCCTGAAAAACAAACCGTGACAGAGAGTTGAGGTACTTCAAACTGTAGCCACATCCAGTTATCCATCAACCTCACCTCTGATAAACAACTGTTATCAATGAACTAACAAGATAAAGCATGTGTAGGTTTGTTCACAGTAGGGCTGCTATAAATGAACACGTTAATCCTTTGAAACAATCTCATGGTGCATCTTTAGACTATCTTGTTGACAATATATGTTATATGTATGTGTATGTATATGTATGTACAAGTATGTAACAAAAAATGTGCTTAATTTTTTTTTTTTTTTAATGCAAAGACAATTTAAATCTACTAGAAAAGAATGCATATCAAAATGACCTATTACCTAAATTACCTAATTTTGCCTATAATTTGTACCATCACCAAAACCAAATAAAATCTCCCATACCAGGTTGGCGACTTTATCTGTGACTTTCCAGGTGCGGATGCGATTACTGTACTCGGCTCCAGCCAAAATCCCACAGAACACCTCCACCATCATGCCCAGACCATAGCCTTTGTAACCCCCTGCAGGAAAATTGAACTTTTTAAAACAAAGTCGTTCTAATCACAATCTGAGTTAAGTGTCTCTTGGATGTTTGTCTCATCATATGACATAACTTTTACAACAAATGCATGTTCTTCCATAGAATTGTTGGTAGCCTCTCCAATCAAACTGAACACTATAGACTAAAAAGATTTATTAACCTGAAAGGTATCCACTGCCCAATGCAATTCTCACAGAAGTGTAAATTGAAAAAAAACAAAAACCAAATCAGACCACTTTTCTGTACCCGTGGCTTCGCTGCCTCCGATGGGGACCAGTCCTCCTCCACTTAGGACTTTGGAGGGGTCAGGGGTCATTTTACCCTGGGCGTCCAGACCCCAGCCAATCGGGATCTCATCTCCTCTGCGGTGATGCAACTCGATCTGGGCAAAGCATTAAACAGTTTATACACAGAGGTGAGTACACTTAAGAATGTTGTATGAAGAAATGCTTGATCGACTAAATACCAAGAATTGCTTAAAACTGTTTTGTATCGCTATGTATCGCTGACTCAGACTCCACTCACAAGACTACACCTGCATGGGAGTTCATACAAAGGCAATTATTTATACAGAAAAGTACTAGGAAACTGTATAAGAAAAATGCAGATTAAACTCATGATTCACTTCCAAATCTTCAACTAACCCCCTATAAACCCTGCTGCTGCTGTTGTCCCATATAAATCCTTAAAATCGAAATAAAATAATTAGTCGATTAATACAAATTTTGGTGGACTATGACTCCATCGACCAGTGAATCGACTAAAGGCCTACAGCCCTTTGCCTGCGATCCAGGGTACACACTTCTTCAATACTTTATGAGGATGTGAGTCTGGTCACCGGTGAATTTCCCTGTTTTCAGATGAGCGTGTAAATGAGCTAGTAAATGTAGGTATAACAAATCACAGAAGCCATATTGGTTTTCTGAATGAGTGTGAGAACCACAGTAACACAGGAAGGACATATAGGCTATAGTTAGCTGGACAAGCACTAAATACACAATGCACTTGTAGAAAGACTGAAATGCTAA